>JBBPJV010000775.1:0-15224 GCA_038088915.1 Sutorius aff. eximius
ATTTGTTGAGCATCCTGCCAGCAGCGTATTACCAGCTATCGATGATTAGCCCTGTGCAGGACTTTGACAAGCAAGCAAGGAGGGGTCTCAGCTTGTTATCAGACCATCGTTGTGCACAATGGTCCTGCACAATGGTCCGAGTTGTCAAAGGAGGACATTCTCTTTGTTGAACGGGGAAAAGGCAAGCTCGCGCTTGCTATGTCCAACATCCAGCACAAGATGATGGATGTGATCCCGGCTTCGGAGACAAAGTGTCGATAGGTGTGGGGGTTGATGCCCAAGGCGCAGTCAAACAACATCCTGCAGGATCTGCAGGAGTTTTGCAAGCCGGACAAGTTGCCAGGGGCATTTATGTGCGCGTCTTGCCGGGAGGAAGTGGATGCGAAGGGGAGGGAGTATCGAGAGACGATCTGGAGGGGGCTGCCCTACTTTTTCGGTCTTCTTGACTGAGTAATTTGCTCGAACGTCGGTGTTACTGGCTAGGACACACTACAAAATACCTACATGACCCGAACATTTACGTTATATCATAGACTGTTATGGATTAGTTCTGGAATAAAATTGAGTAAACACTCTGACCCAGGTGGCTAGTCACTCAGTGACCGTTGCCCGAGTACCGGGATGCCTCCGCCGCCCTCGCTGTCGCCCAATTTTCTGTTTTTCCTGCGAAACATAGAGATTTACTTACGCGTTTTTGCCTCGGGCTTCACCAAGGTACCGAGCCGTATATGTAGGAGGTTATTGGCTGTGAGTCACTAGTTAGAAGAGTTGTTGGAAGCTAGCCATTGATACTCAACGCGGTGCCGTCTTATTGATTATTGATCACACGTAGTCGAGTCGCGATGGAGCAGGTGTGAGCTGGACATTCCCATGAGTCGTCGGCAGTTCCCGAGTCGGTCCATAGTTGGTGTTGTGTTGGGTGTGTCTTACGGTCCCAGACCCGTCTTTGGCAGTTGGTTGGTTCAAAATCGCCCGCCACCCTCTATCATCCATCGTTTCTAGAGCCCGGAGCGATCTTTACTCACGTCGGTGGTCCAGTAGTCTAGGGTGTTTAATCACGCCAACGGCCAACTAGGCAACACTGAAATCGGGGAGGACATACAGTCCCATACTTCTCCGGCATCCCGCGATGGTAGCTGTAGCGTGACCGGATGGATGGGGAAGAGGGCGTGATGGCTCTTTACGCAACGGATCGGTCAGTGTTCTGTGCTGGCCTAAACGTTGGTCTAAACGCTAGTTCACACGTTCAGGCTAGTGCTAAGTGCGTGTCCAGTCTGATGCTAAATATTGATCCGTCCGTTGTGTCAAAAGACTCACGACGGTTCAACATTATTGCCAGTATATGGATGCGCAAATCCCAACACGTACAGAACTAGAAAAGTCACCGCTACCTAGAAGTCCGGGGCATCTAAAACGGCCGGCGAGAACGGCGGACCAGGAGGGGCAACCCAACCCCGGGGCATTTGCCAAGACGGAGACGCGGGGGGACCAAGGGGCCCCTCGACTTAGATAGTAATTTTCTACATAGGGTATGAATACCCTGCACGGGACAAAAATGGAACCAAAAAAAAAGATGCGCATCCGACAAATGGATTCCGTGTTCCTTTTTGGCCTTCGCGTCCAAGTGTCGCCATGTAAGCCCTTGCGCAGTCTCTCGTCCCCCACGGTCATTCCTAAGCGCCAAACCAAGTCAAGTTCCACATGGAGCCAAGAGGTGCATGTCCCGTTCTGTCGGTGTGAAGAGTAGTAAAATGGAGTGTACACTAGCCCGAGAGTTGTGTTCATGCGCTCAAATTCTTCTCGCCGAGTATAGGCAAGGAGGTGCAACCGAATACGTCGACAAGGCGATCGCAATGGGTCGCCAAGTACTGGAACTTTCCCCAGATAGTTACCCCGAGCAATCTGTCTCTTTGTGTTCGCTCTTCACGTTTCCTAGGTCCTGTTACAACCAGCTTGGGGCGATGATGGGCATCGAAGAGGACATTGTCCTCAACCGGGAAGCGTCGGAGCTTCGTCCACCAGGGCACTCAGACCGGTGCATGTCCTTGAGAGGCCTCGCAGTTGCCCTCCCCGCTCTGAACGAGCAACTTAGAGGGATAGAGGATCTCGATGAGGCCGTTATCCACGACCGAGAAGTGCTAGCGCTTTACTCACCGGAGGATCTGGATCGGTCAATACTCTCGAACAATCTTGCGGTTTATCTTGCCAATCGGTACGACCAGCGAGAAGGAATAGATGACATCGAGGAGGCCATCGTCCTCGACCGAGAGGCACTAGCACTTCGTCCGCCAGGGCATCCGGACCGGTTGATGTCTTTGAGCGATCTTGCGATTCATCTCTCTACTCGGTACAATCAGGTCGGGAGAGTAGAGGGCCTGGGTAGGGCCATTTCCCCTAACCGAGAAGCGCTAGTGCTTCTCCCACGGGGACACTTGTACCGGTCAACGTCTTTGATCGGTCTCGCAGCTCATCTCGCTACCCGATACAAGCAGCTCGGGGGGATTGAGGCCCTCGACGAAGGTACTGTCCTTGACCGAGAAGCGCAAGCACTCTGTCCACCAGAACATCCACATCGGCCGATGTACTTCAACAATCTTGCAGTTCATCTCTCCACTCGGTACAACCAGCTCGGTGACATAGATGACCTCAAGGACGCCCTTATCCTCAATCAAGAAGTGCTAGCGCTGTCCCAGTAGGACACCCTGATCGGGCACTGCCCTTGATCAATCTTGTACGTTCTCTCTCCATTCGGTACAACCATTTCGGGGGAGTAGAGGACCTCGACCATGCCATCGTCCTTGGCCGAGAAGCGCTAGCACTTTGCCTACCAGGGCATCCAAGTCGGTCAATGTCCTTGAGCAATCTCGCGGCCCGTCTCTCCGCTCGGTACAGCCAGCTCGGGGACAAATAACCTGAAGAATGCCATTGCCCTCTACCGAGAAGCGCTGGTGCCGCGCCCAGCAGGACATCCAGATCGGGCAACATCACTGATCAATCCTGCACTCACTCTCTCCCATCGGTACAACCGTCTCGGGGGAGTAGAGGGCCTCAACCACCTCGCCACCCTCTGCCGAGAAGCGCTACTACTTTTCCCACCAGGGCATCCAAATCGGTCGGTGTCCTTGAACAGTCTCGCGGACTATCTCTCCGCTCGGTACAATCAACTGAGAGGGACAGAAGACCTCAACGAGGTCATTATCCTTAACAGCGAAGCAGTAGTGCTGCGCCCACTGGGGCACCCAAATCGGTCTACGTCCTTGATCAGTCTTGCGCGCTGTCATTCAAATCGCTACGACCGTCTCGGGGACATAGTAGACCTCAACGAGGCCATCGCGCGCAGCCGAGAAGCGCTAGCACTTCACTCACTAGGGCATCCAAATCGGACAATTACCTTGGACAGTCTCGCAACTTATCTCTCTGCTCGGTACAACCGGCTCGGGGGGTAGAGGCCCTCGACGAGGCTAATACTCTTGGCAAGGGAGCGCTGGTGCATCGTCCACAATGACATCCAGATCGGTCAATATCCTTGATCAATCTTGGGTATTCTCTCTTCTCCTGGTACAAAAATTTCAGGGAAATAAATGATCTTGAGAACTCCGTCGTTCTCAACCGAGAAGCGCTAGCGCTTCGCCCATCAGGGCATCCAAACGAGTCAATGTCTTTGAACAATGTCGCAGCTTATCTTTCCATTCGGTCAGAGAGGCTGGGGGGAACAGAAGACCTCAACGAGGCCATTGTCCTGAGCAGAAAAGCGTTAGCACTGTGTCCACCAGGGAATCCGGACCGGTCAAAGTCTTTGATCAATCTTGCACATTCTCTCCCTACTCGATACAACCGTTCCGGAGAAGAAGAGGATCTGGATGACACAGTTGGTTTCGAACGGGAAACACTAGCACTTTGTCCACCAGGGCATCCAAACCGATTAATTTCCTGAACGATCTTACACCCTATCTTTCCACTCGGCACACACTGTTCGGGGGGGATAGAAGACCTCGACGAGGCCATTGTCCCAAACAGAGAAGCACTAGCACTTTACCCGCCAGGGCATCCAGATCGGTCAAAGTCTTCGACCAGTCTTGCAGCTTGCTTCTGCTCTCAGTACAACCATCTCGGGGACGTAGAGGAGCTCGATGAGGCCATTGCTCTCAGCCGAGAAGCCCCATAGCTTCGCTTACCAGGGCATCCAGGTCGGCCAACGTTTTTGGCCAACCTTGCATTTCGTCTCTTTACTTGGTGCAACCAGCCCGGGGGAGTAGACAATCCCGATGACGCTGTTGTCCTCAGCCAAGAAGCGCTAGTACTGTGCTCGCCGGGTCATCCAGATCGATCAATGTCCTTGAACAATCTTGCAGCTTTTCTCTACTCTCGGTATGATCAGCTTAGGGAGACAGTGAACTTTGGCGAGGCCATTCATCCGTCCTCTAGGTGTACCCAGTTACCGGGGCATTCAAATAGGTGTATATCTTTGAACAATCTCACAACTTACCTCTCCGCTCGGTACGACCACCTGGGGGGGATAGAAGACCTTCACGCGGCTATTATTCTTTGCGAAGGAGCACTAGTACTTCGCCCGCTGGGCATCCTCATCGATCACAATCACTGCAAAACCTGGCAAACTGCCTCCGCGCTCGGTTCACACGGTCATGTCAGCCAGAACACCTGGAAGAGCTATTCGATCTCTATGCTAAACTAGTGGATGTGCGACGAACAACTTTTTCCATGGATCTGTCGACTGGAAGGGCATGGATCTCTGTCGCTGAAGATTTTCACCATCTCTCCACATTTGTGGCATATGAAACGTCTCTCCAATTGTTCGTTCATCACTTGGCAGTACTGCCGCCCTTACCCCAACACATTGGCGTCTTCAAGAGCCATACAGCACCACTCGCGGCAGACGCATGTTCAGTTTGTCTTCGCAACCACTCTCTTGCCAACGCCGTTGAACTCTTGGAACAGGGACGAGGTGTATTTTGGAGCAAACTCACTCGCCTCCAATCCCCACTCGACGACGTGGTTGCATCTGGGCTAGCAGGAACAGTGTTGGCAAATGAGTTCAAGCAGCTTACATCGCTCATTCGCAATGACATTCGTTCAACCGTTGCCACGGATGAGCACGAACAGGTGTACCGTCTTAGTATCGAGTTGAGAACGGTCCTGACCCGTATTCGAGAGTTACCCGGTCTCTCGCGTTTCCTCCTTCCCCTGCTTTTCTCTGGGAAGCAGCCCTGGATGGCCCAGTTGTCATCGTGAATGCGAGCCAGAACAGCTGTGATGCACTCATTGTACCTCACAATAAGGATCCCGTTCATGTTCCCTTGTCATTCACGAGAGTAGACGTCCAACCATCATCGCCCAAGCCCCGCACCCATGTCGTGCACGCGAAGTCGATGGACGCGACAAAAGAGATCTGCATTAGCTTACGCAATCTCTGGGACGAGATTGTTTCTCCCATAGTCGATATTCCCCGAACAACGCATCCCCTTCAATCTCGGATCTGGTAGTGTCCCACCGCCGAGTTCTCTCCACTTCCCCTCCACGCCGCCGCTCCGTTTAGGAAGGGTCAGCATGGCCTCGCTGATCTCTACATTTCGTCTTACACCCCCACACTCACGGCCCTCACTCGCTCCAGACGTCACGATCTCTCGCGTAACGCAACAAACACTGGCACAAAATACTTCGTTGGCACAGGGCAAGCGACGTCTCTGGGCAAGAGTGAATTAGTTTCCGTCGGCCCTGAGCTGACTATCATCGGTCGGGGCACTGAAGGCCTCGCTACGTTCACACGTATCGAAGGTGCTGAATCTTGCGTCGCCCGGGTCGCCGAAGCGCTTCGCGGGAGCGACTGGGTACACTTTGCGTGTCATGGTATCCCCGACCGCAAGCAACCACTCGAGTCCGCGTTTGCACTGTACGATGGACATTTCACCATCCATCAAATCATCCAATGCGATTTGGACAATCCCGAGTTTGCATACCTTTCTGCTTGTCATACGACCGTTGGAGACGAAGAGAGCCCAGATGAGGTGATACATCTGGCGTCGGCGATGCAGTTTGTTGGGTTCCGTTCTGTCATCAGGACCATGTGGGCGGTGGACGATGGCGAGACAAACAAGATCACATCAATGTTTTATGAGCGTACGAAGGACGAGTTTGGTCGTCTGGATCATACCCGTGCGGTATTCGCGCTGCAAATGACGATGAAGAAACTGGTGGGTGCCATTTGATCAGCGCATTTTGTATATACATCTCGGTGCCTAGTTCCCTTCCCTTGCCTACGTTTTTTTTTCGTGATTCCGCTGTGGTTTCGTATACAGCTACCATCTCATATGCTATCGAATACTTTAGGATGCGTATCATGAAATAGGTGTTTGTTTTTCCAGCACAAGACCTATTAAATCTCGAATCTCGATCCTGGAGGAAGAGGTCGCTGCCTACGTGGACCGTTTGGAGGTTTGTATCTATCCTTGTGCGCATATGGTTACTTGCCTAATAGCCGATAGCGCGATCAGACGTTGTGCATTTGAGGGAGAGGACGGCATACGTGATACTAGGGAGTCGATGGAGACGCGGATTATTCATATTGGAATTCCGGATGGAATCTTCTGAGGTGTGCGCGCATAGAGTCTTCACGAGGAAAACGTTTGGCACACACAGGGCAAGAAACCAAGCGGCCGAGATGAGCGGCAATATGACGACGAAATTCGGATCCGTGGCGCTCGCGTCCGCAACTTCCTTCGCCAGTCGACCATCGGCAAACTGTTCAGGGTGCCGCTGGTCCCTGTGCGTCATGCTTGCGGACTAAATGGAAATACAATTCATCAAAACTGGCGAAGCGTTGATTGCAGGGTATGCCGCCCGAAAGCCGCCTGCATGTATAACTACCAAAGTCGCGCATTTGTCACATCCACATGTATAACCTCATAAGCGATGTGGTGAAAGCAAAGACTAAGATGCTCATACCAATCAGAAGAAGGCTCTCCTTCACCCCTTTGCACTGCAAGGTTCAAAAGTTCCCCCATGGTCTGTTGTGGGATCATGAGCACAAGCCCAAGGAGAAGTCATGCCAACTGACTGCTGGGTCCTGCTTAGTGGAGTGTGAATAGCTAGATAAAATGGGTTGATCAAACACAGTTTGGGATGAAGTCCCCTCTGTATCTCCAAGCTCATCATTGGGGACATGAGGACTTGGATTCAGGATAACACGATCTGGGTTCACAAAAGAACCATATACATCAGCTCCCTTGTGTGATGTTGTATCACCTGCTCGCAGGCTATTATGCAAGCACGATTGATCAACATTAGGGTCTGTTGGTGATCCATGCTCTTTGTCCCTCAGATAGACAGTACCTAAGGTGATTGATGAGGAATTATGGTGGAGTAGATGGTCAATCTTACCATTTTGTGTAACTACAGAATAATGCACTAGCACCAATGTTTCTAGATTGTCCTCCAGGTCCTCCGATGTCCATGACTGTCCCTGAACCGTAATTAACATACGAGCACAAGAAGAAGAAAATTTCCCTCACTTTTTCAAGTAATGCAGATATCCACCAGCTGTCATGGGTCGCAGCAATTTTTGCTGATGGTTCCTGTTCATAGGTATAATTTCTAGATATGTTGATCTGACAGGGTACAAACCTTCTCCAATAGATACTGATTCATAACCCCTGATGGATGGGATGCCTAATATTAAGGACCAGGTTAATAACAGATCCGAATTAGTGACAGACAACAACACCTGTGATATGTGTGGCACATGTTGGATCACTACATTGGTTTTAGATAGCGAGGTTTCCGCCTCCACTGCCATGGTCGAGTCCCTGGCTAGTGGGTTGAAGGTCTGAGCGGCGGGAAAAAGTCTGCCAAACAGCCCGACTTCTCGTTCACTTGATTTTTGATGTGAGAAATTGGGTGTGATCACTATTCCGCGTATGAAAACGGTTTGGTTGTTTTGTCCTTGACGGTCTGGCGGGGGTCCAATCTTGCACTTAAAACGGCCCGCAGGCTGCCATACCGAGGCATCTCGCATAGTTTGTTCATCCACTTCTACCAACGTGCAATGCACCCGGACCGGGTCTGTGTTCGCAGCCGTCCGCATGCCGAACGATACAACGGACCATGAGCACGTTTTACAAAATCCAGTGAGCAGGTAGATCGAATTGGACCGCGGCCATCCAAGGCAATCCTGAAAGCGTTCGAGCCAATCCGCGCCATGTTCCCGCGCGTATTCCTCGAATTGACGTCTACGACAAAGTCCAAGCTCAAAGAATTGCGCCCCTTGAGGTAAGACAACATGCGCTCCGTCATTGGACAGGGTGGCACCAAATTCAGTTGTCCTTCGGCTAGTCGCGCAGTCAGGCGTTGTACGACTGGGGAGGAGAGCAGGCATACATGATATTAGGGATGTGTGACACGTCCACTTCGACAACGTCCCACGATGTTTCGGGAGATGAGATCACCTGGCGGGGCAGCGAATCTCCGCCGTGGCGGCGAACATCGACTTCCCTGATCGATGGGATGTTCAACAGAGAATCTGCACCGTCTGGAGCCGGTTCAAGGATATTAAAGAAAAAATCGAAGCACCCTTGTTCATCGACGGTGCCAACATCCCCAATCCTGAGACCGACACTTTGACGATCTCGTGTCAATAATTCTAGGTCGGGACTCCACAATGGATAGCCTTGTATGAACAGGTGTCTTGCGAACGAAGCTTGCTCGGAAAGAAGGGGTTGAGTTCGTAACCTGTCTTCCCATCCTGCCGTATTTAGACATGATGGAGATTGTCAACAAAGTGGTATTCTAAGTGGCTTGCAATCCCATTTGAATGGTGTTCCAACCAGATTCCAACTGCATTGAGATGATTTCAGGTATAATTCGCACCCGCCTGCGATCCGCCCGCATATTTGCACTAATGATCCAGTGGAGTTAATAAATAGGTATATTCTGTGCAGGCGTACTCTTACACCATGACAAACTCAAAATCTGACGTACGGTAGGTACCGACATGTGCCCGCTCGTTCGAATGGACTTGAAAGTAGTCAGCCAACTTGGCAAACATTTTTTCACGCTCATACTTCACTTCCAACCCAGTCATCGATACGCATCTCTCACACATCACGCTCTTCAGTGTCGAGCCATCGCAGAACCGCAACAGCCCTGTAAGGATATCGTCGGAATTCACCAATCGGGACGACATCTTGTTCCAACCCTGCGCACACTCCACGTCGAACTGAACGCGCTCATGCATCGAGTTCACAAGGCAAGCCATGTGATTGGCCAACTCCTTCTTACCCCTCTCTAGACGGCGCAACTCATCCTCGGTCAGAGTAGACCACATGGCTCGTCGCACCTTCGCAAGCCGCGCAGACTTCGGGTCATTGTACACGCCTGCGGTGTTCTTTGATTCCCAATTGTTCTGCACTTTCATCCGAGAGAGCTCATAAAACGCCGCTCCAACTCGACGTGGTTCGGTCTTGGTAATGCGGTCGAGAAGAATGTATGACGCAGGCTCTGGGATCAACGCACCCCACGGACCATCGATTCCCTTTTGCTGGTGCATGCGATAGGTTTGCGCAGCACGACATTCAAAGGCATCCCATTCATACACGTTCTCGGGCCAGTCGTGGCGGATCTGGAACTCGATCATGCACTCAATGTCATCTGCGACGTACTTGTCGGCGAGGACGAGCAACGGGAACGCATCGGCGGCATTCGTGGCCATCGACCTCCTGAAGATCAACGTACTAGGATATCATAGAGTGTGAGCAAGGAGAGCGGAGAGCAACGGTTGAGAAATATAAAATAGGGGCCACTCACAATGGGGCGTACGTTTCCCTGAAAAACCTGGCAAGGTCAGCAGGGTCGTCGAACAGACACACGATGGGGATGCCTTCAAAAGATTCATTTATGTCTGCTCCGTGGGGAGAAGCAGCTGGGAGCATGAGTGCAGAGAGACTCTTGGCCTGCGTCGCGAGCACCTTGCGGTGCAGTTTGAGCAAGGAACCTGTCTCGCTGCACGGATGCTGGGCAGATATGATGATATCTCCGTTGTCGAAGAACAAGTCAGAGACCTTTTCGTAGCTCTGAACTGTCTCGCGGGTATTCGACATGGTTGTGATAACAGCGCTAGTATCGAGGTGGGGGGTTGAGTTCAAGAGAGGAATGGTGGTGAGCTGCAGGATGGGCTGCCTTATTTGGTATCAGGAAATACAAATAAAACCAAACACTATACGTGCGAACGCCATCGCGAAAGAAACACCCCGAGCCTGCCTCGGGCAGCTGTAAAAGTAAATGGCCCATGCACCTAAATTCCGTGCGCGACTCTATTGTGAGCCACTCGTTCATACATGACAAGTTATGCTCGCCAACAAACCCGCCCAGGTCCAGTGCGGCTGACGTACAAATAACGATAAATACGATATGACGTCATACCTTAATGCTCGCTGGACCTATATGGATCAACATCTCCAACTATTCGTTGCCAATACAGCCTTTTTATCCCCTTTAATGTTCTGCAAAACTTATCCTAACGGGGCAGTTCGGCTTATTATGTTCACTCGAATCAAAAGCGATGTAAGGATGATCCGATCCTGACTGACCTCGTATCATCGCCCATCTCCATCATACGACTCTATCATACTTCACGCCATCGAAGGAACTTCGCCTCTGGTTTGATAACAGAGGCAAGTGAGTTGCGAGAACAGCAGTGTAGAGCTGCGTTGGTGAAGTCCATCTGTCCATACCCTGTCCACACGGAATGCCTTCGCTCGGAGGAACGACACATGGACGACCGTCGTCGTTCCATACAGGACATGCAAACCAGAATGACTCTCGCGTAGCATGATGATCTGCTGTCAAGGGAGGATTTCGGTCTGTCAGCTGGAAGTCTCAACCTGAATCTCGAGGCAACCCGGTCTCGCCAGAAGAATCTAAATGAGAAGGCGAAATCTGGGTGAATTTGCCATTCGCGTTTCAGCTTCCAAGATACTTACGTTGTGATGTCGCAGAATCTCCCCTCTGCATGCAATTGTGAAGTAAATGACCACGACCTCGTTGAATGATAAACAAGTATCAAAAAAGCGAACCGTGGTGACGTTTAGTCGGTTGTTGAATTCGTGACATTCAACTTCCATAAGTTGGCACTCACTCATCGTCGGGTGATGCCCGGTGAAAGTTTCACTAGCGGAACACGCTGGACACGTACCCCCACATTGATACGTCGTGTCCCGAGGACCCAACGACGGGACACCACTTTCCCTACTCGGGACTGTTTGTACGGAGCAACTTGAAGCTAATGGAAATTCGCTTGTGCGCCACGAGTCAAACTTTGGGCGCGTCGCCTACACACGCGAACCGGAGCCACCCGCGTTCGCCCATCAACGTCAAGACGTCGCTCTTTTGGCACAAGTCAGGTCTCGCACTGCTGGATGAATTAGCCAAGTTGACTCGTCATGATGTAATGCAACAGACGCTGTGGTGGCGGTGCGCATCCATATCCGCACCACTCCGGCCAGAGCGATCGTGCAACTCTCTCTCGACGCTCTCCCATCCATGTCATCCCCCCAGTCTACAGACCATCAGACAGAGGAACTAATCCCCGAACAGAAATCCCCCATCTCTTGCATTGCCTTCTGGCCCGATGGCACCAGATTAATTGCCGTCGTTGGTTCAGGGTTACAGATCTGGAACGTCAAGGAGAAAACCCGCGAAGGCGAAGCCATCCGGGGCGGTTTCTTCACCAACTTCACCACCGTCGCCGTATCCACCGACGGCAAAAAGTTTGCCACCGGTGGCACTTATAGAGATGGTGGCCAAGTCCTCCTCTGGGATGCCAACACACGTCGGGTCGAGTTCACGTTTGACAAACCCGCCATCAGCCGCTGTCTCTGCGCCGTCCATTTCGACAGCAGCACCCGCTATTTGGCGTATGCGTTCGAGAGGGAGTACATGTCGGACAGTCTGGAGGTGAGGAACGTCACGGACGGGAGCTGTGTCTGTGTGCTCGAGCCTCGGAAGGGGAATAACCGATGCACACGATTCTCCCCGGACGACACGCGGCTCGCAGCATGTGGCGTCTGCATACAAATATGGGATCTCGCGACCGGTCGACCGTCCCTCGAGATCAAGCAGCGCGCGCATTCGCTCGAGTGGACCAAGGACGGCCACCACGTCGTCGCATACAACCTCGCCAACGGCCAGCTCATGATGTACGACACCCGCACGGGTGTACAATTGCGTAGCTGGCGCGATCGCGTGTCCGGTGCCCCTGCTCCGCACCTATGGCCATCCATTTGTGTGTCCTTCTCCCCGAGCGGTCGGTTTTTGGCGAGTGTGCGCGGAAACGTCGTGTTTGTGTGGGATTTGGAGACTGCACGGGAGGTGGCGCGGTACCCCTTTCTGAGGGATATGACCTGCGTCGCCTACTCTCCAAATGGCGATACTATCGTCGCTGGCTCCCATATCTGTAAAGCACCAAAGGAGCATGATACCCTGGTATGCTGTTCGCATCGCATGTTCGCCTTTTGTACTCATCTCGCCCCATACAGGTAGTGAACAATGTTCCTAATGTAGGTTTCGTTTTATGACGTCCATTGTCACACATCTTCATTCATCATAGTAGCGGTCTATTGCGGACAATTAATTCGTACACAGATGGACACTAATTGTGAGGGTGTGCCTATTTACTCCCCTTCTCCCCCTTATTAACGGCCTTCTGGATCCTTGGTCTAATCGGCAGCTCGCCTGAGCGAGATGTGGTAAAGGCCAGTTGGATAGCGTTTGTGCGAGAAGCACGGGAGCGTGGCCACAGGCATGCCCATCCGTATATACCCGTTTTGCGTGAACCGGTCCGATTATTCCCTTTCATGTGTCGTTATACCAGTCGTACATGTACGTCTTCTTGCTTGCGTCGCCGGCCGACGTGTACTCTATGACGCTGCCACGTAATGAAACCAGGGCAGCCTACGCCAGCTTGGGCTTGGGCTTGGGCAATGGGTTGCATACCTGTGACTACCTATTCAAAGTCGACGACGATCGCGAGTACCTCCCGGTCCACGAGCTCGCCCGCCGAGTTCCGTTCCCGCACGTCCCCATCGATATACCAAATCCTGCCCCTCATCCCATCAAAAGAGTACTTGTAATTCCGCGACGGATCAAGGTCCTCCCACGGCGGACACGGATCACCGAGGCGGACGACGCACAGCGGCCCCGTGGCATCAAGGGCAAACTTGTAGATCAGCTCGTCGGGGCTGACACATCTGTCGCCAGACGTGTGTCGTCCGACCATGCAGAGCCCTCTGACGAACCCCTGATGGGACGCATCAACGAGGTTCCCACGCCAGATGCCTTCGAGACGAATGACGTCGTGCGATGTGGTGGTGATTGAGAGGACATCCTCCGCGCTACGGACGATCGCATTTAAATTTGGGTTATTGTTCCTCTCGTTGGTCTTATTGTTCTTATCTCCGACGGAAGCGGAGGCGGCGATAGGGGGGCGAGAATCGAGGACGTAGTCCATACAGATGAGTCGGACGTGTGTGTCGTGTGGGGGTGCGTAGGTGTGCATGAACCGGAGCGTGATCGATTGTGTGATCGGGTCGAGGGTCGAATCGCGGATGGGGGTGAGCCACATCGATCCTAGGTCGCGCGAAAGCATCTCATGGGTGAGGCAGAGCTCGTGAACGATTGGTTTGTCCCCTTCAGAATCCGGAGCCGAGTTACTGTTCGGGACGGGGATTGGAGGGGGATTGGCGTCGTCGTCGTCCGGGATGACAAACGTCTGGACGACCTCGACGCCGCCGAGGTTACCGTGGATGAGGTAGGAGCGGGAGAGCACGAGGAGGTGGGTTCGTGTAAAATAGACCTCGACGAGGTGGGGCAACCATGCCCCACGATAATTCACAAGGACGTCCTGGTGCGAGTGAACAGCATGAGTTTCCGGGAGCCGATGCTCATTGCGTGGACCTACCAGTCGTGTTCGGAAGCGAGGGAACTTGTAGAACCGTCGACGTCGTGGGTCGAACACCAACGAGTGTCTGGGTTTGTTGGCCGCGCAGAGCGAAACATACGCGTATGGGGCAATGCCACCATCGACGCGGATACGAGGAACGAACGACTCCCTCGGCAAACACCAAGTGGGGACATCGAACATCTCCGGGTCCGACAAACACCCTGTATCATCATCCACCACAAACTCGAGGAGTTTCCTGCAAAGCACCAGACGTGGTCATCAACACTGGATGAAACGGTTCAAAGGTATCCGTGACATACACTGGGTCCGAAAGCTGCCCCTTTTCGAGGTGCACGGCGACATAGATGACATGTCCGTGCTCGACCACGACCGACGTCGATCCCCACGCCGCAAACGGCCCACCGGCCCACACCATCCGCTCTGCGCCCGTCTCAACGTCCCGCGCGTGCAGCTCCCGCATCTCCCCGCTGAAGATCAACCACCGCCCACACACCCACTGAAACCGATCATCATCGATAGATCGCAGGCCGGTGTAGGTCCTGCGCGAGAGGAACGTGAGCGGGTCAGCCGTCCATGTGCATGCGAGCCGCGCCGAGTGTACGAGCGCGCGCTGGAGGGAGGGAACGGACTGCCAGGAAAAGGGACCAGGTGGGAGCGGAAGACGGGCGGTGGCGTAGATGGTGCGCCAGAGCGCGGGTTCATCGATGAGCGCACGGAAGAGTTTGGATACCTGGGCAGGACGACGTCGAGACTCGGATACCGCGTTCACCGAGACAAGTGAGACGTACCACGCGTAGACGGATCAGGTCTCGGGGGTCTGAAAGGCGAAGAATGTGACAGATCGTCTCTACTGGGAGCCTGAGGGCGTTGCAGTCCTCGGTGATGGGTTGGATACCGTTTCGCTGCGGATTGGCAGGGTGAGTTCCGAGCTGGACGAGCTCAGTGAAGTTATCGTGCGCCATCGAGTTAGGGAACAAGTGTTCAAGGGGTCATCTATCCCGAAACGGAAACTACATCCAAACCGAATATATATCCATTCCCGTCGAGAAGTACTTGCTCAATCGCTATTGTCTCTCTCTCTCTCTTGGATGTAGTAAATGAAACAAGAACGAGGTTTCGCATTTAACGAGAGTGTGCGGTGTGGTTATCTATACAGTGACAGTGCAATTAAGAGATCCAATGCAAAACGACCATCAAGGTCTCACAGCCGTGCTGACAGATTGCCCTGATACCCAAAGTCCGGCCACCAACCCAT
>JBBPJV010000776.1:0-15213 GCA_038088915.1 Sutorius aff. eximius
ACCTGTGCATTACCTGGGTTCAAGGGGGATGGCCTTAGCTGCTATCATATCCTCCTCCAGTGCTAAGGCTCATACTTGACTGTTCCATTCATTATCCTTCATCGTACACCGTTGCCGGACGTCATACCCGGTTCTCTCTCTTAGATCGTTGGTTAGCGCGTCATCAGGTGGCCCTCCAATGCCGTGCACTTGGGGTTAGGGTTAGAGGTTCGCCTCGCCCTTAATGAGTTCCTCCTTGGGCTCATTACAGGGCCCTCCCAAGCTTTTGTGGACTTTATTTCTCAGACCCCTGACACCTTTAGGGGAGTGCCTTAATTGGTATGTCCATTGAGGATGTTAAACTTGTAGCATATACTAGTACCACCATATCATCATTCATTTTCCTGCACTTGCAGACTTTAGCGCCACAGTGGGGTTGTGCCCATTTGTGATAGGACGACTGGGTGAGCCAGGCTGAGTCTATTTAGAGAACACAGGATGCAGATATCAGCACGTTCCCGTTGTCGTTTATGTTACTAGTAGCCACATTAGATTATAGGGACTTTAGGAGGGGGATTGCCCATATCCTGCCTTCAGTAGTATTAGTTGCTGGGGACATCATGTCCATCGTTATGGGTCATCAAGACCAAGTCAAGGGCCAATGAGGCCATAGTTGGAGTTTGTACCTAGAAGGGGGATTGGGGATAGAATGCTTCACTGCCAGCCCCATGAGATCCTACCTGCCTGGAAGGCTGGGCAATAGTTGCTTTCAGCACTGGCATTTGCTGAGGGTGTGCCTGATCAGCCACCTACTTGTTTCATTATTTACCATCGCATGTTGTTTCGAGTCATAAGTCCTAAACTGGCAGCTGGCACATGTTGACCGAATGGACTCTTCTCAGGCCTAGTACAGAAGTAGTTGGAACAGCCACATTATGTTTTACAAATAGCATAGCATCAAGTATTAGTCGTTCACATAATGCATCTTCGGTCCACAGTTATTTCAGACATTGGTTTCATACCTAGTAGTTGTCAGCTGTTTGTATAACACATTCGAAAAGTAATGGATGTTTTATGGACAACTACTATAGTTGAATTTGGACACATTACATAGAAGCAGACTTTCTTTATGATATTCATACAAAGCACCTGAACAATCACAGAAGGTAGTTCCTCACTGATGAGTGCAAGGGCTTTAGAGTATTGGACTTTATCCCTTACCCCCATCCGATCTCAATTCGTAGTCTTGCCACCTACATCTATTCTCTGACATGAAGCTGAGAGTGGCTTTGAAAGATAGGTCACAGGAAGCGGATTGTATTCTTCCTAGTTTATTCTACCTCAAAGTTAATCTATCGAGAAGCAGTAGGGTAGATTAGTAGATCTACCTCCCATTCAGGTTACAAGGTTAAACTGGCCCTGGTATCTCCATTTGGGCATATGAGATTAAACTGTGTCCCTTTCGGCCAAGTCATAGGCCATCATGTCCATACCACTCATGATGTTAAACTGTGCTGCTCTCCAATTGGGTTTAGGAGTTGAAACTGTATCCCTTTGGGTTTGATCACCCTATGGTTGTATTTTTGGGTTAGCCTTCCCACTCAGCAAAAAGTGCAATGGTTTCTTTTCAGGTAGTTAGCCTTCTATGGAAAAAGTGCATGATTTGTTTTGAGGTTATCCTTCCCCAAGAAAAAGAAGACAGTTTAGCCTTTCCATGAGAAAAAGCGCAGCCTCCAATTTAGGGTTATGAAGTAAAACTGTCCCTGGTGATCTGTTAGCCTTCAGACAAAAATAAAAAAGTGCATTCCATTCCTCTTTGGGGAGACCTCTTGATTACCTAACTAGTATTTGAGTTGTTGAACCTACCTTATCATTTCCACGCCCAAGTCTGTGCCTTGGGTAGCTTTGGTGGGTTCTAGGGGTCGCTCCCAAACCTGGAATCATTAACACTGAAGGTATCTGCCTGCTGCATGGATGCAAGCACCCTTTGTTTTCGTAATTCATGATTGTGTATATAAGTCCCAGTGTGTGAAAGGGAACGCTTAGGGCATGAAGCTCATGGATTGTTTTGTGGAGTTTTTACAAGCATAAGTCCTGAAAGAGTGGCAGCTGGAAACGCATATGTCGTTGGCCATAACAAACATTATACTTTGACAGACATTAGTAGGACTTTACACTTTGACAATCTCTTAGTAGTAGTTACAATTACATTTTGACACCACATCTATGCAGTCTTTTCACTATGACATATCTATTAGTAGTATTAGTTATTGGTCATATGGAGGAGGCTTAGTGCCTTGACCACTTTGGCAGTCGCCACTTATTCAGTTTTGGTTTTCATACAACCAATCCTGATGAGATTAGATCTCAGAAGATAGCAGTTGATTATTATTTAGGATAGATAGTATTTGCCGATGCCGACAGGGGAGACCTTGGAAGAAGCCAGTAGATATTTTTGTTTTGATTTGTTTTGGACCTTTGGAGGTGGGGTATGCCTCAGACATTTTCACAGCTCTTGTATGGGTTTAACCAACCTGGGGGCCATCTTTTCTGTTTTTGGTCAATTTTTTTTCATTTTTGTCATCACAAAAATGAACTCATTCTTTTTTGATGGAAGCACTTGCTGGGGACCAGCTTGCATAGGAAGGGAATAGGTAGTGGGGATAATACTGTAGTGAATAGGAGAAAATGGTGAGGGTGAAGTATATACAGAGCCCAAACCTTTGACGACTATGAACAGAGGTTCCTCGTAGAGATGAGCTAGAGGGAGAACTGGAGAGGTCCCCTCTGTTGATTCTAGCACCCCTTCCTGGTGGTTTTTTGCACATGTTTTTTGAACTTTTTGTTTCATGTGCCATTGCATTCTTTTCACAGACACCTAGTAGTTTTTTCTTTTCACAGCCCTTAGTTTTGCCCAGAGAAGCAAAACCTAGGAGGGGGATAGTGTTGTGAGACTGTCCCCGTTAACCTAACTATTTACGTTCTTTTCTGTTTTACCCCTAGTCTAGGGTTAGCCTAGCTAGTACTATATGTTCACTACACTTTGGACTTGCATATTTCCTGTACCATAGCACATGACCTATCATGTGACTGCTATTCCTGTCCCTGGCATGTGACCTAGTCATGTGACCATACGTACCATCAGTAGCTTACGGACTATTATGCATCTATGATGTCATAGGGTCTAGACCACTACATCATAGTCTAGCCCTCTATGTCACCACCTTCTCTTATGTACTTGTACCCTTATTTAGTGTTCGGGGTACTGACACAGCATGGTCTGTGCACTGGCCCTTTGCATATATAAAGGGTGTTACGACCAAGCCCCTGAGGGATTGGGCGGAAGGTTCAGAGCTGTTGCTCAACCCGGTGGCAAGGAGCACAGTACTCCTAGAGGTCGGAGATCCTGGAAAGGACTACCAGGAGGAGGAACAGTGTGAGCCTGATAGACGGACAGGCTGGAAGGCATAGGAACCAGAGAGGGTTCAAGGGAGGGTCGGAAGGCCAGGAGGGAAGGCCAGAGGACAAGGGAACTGCAGGAGGAATACTGCAGGGGATGAGGATGAAGGCCACATCTAGTGGGGACGAGGATGATCAGTCTCAGACTGATAAACAGAGGGCTTAATGATTGAAAGGGACTCAAGGATAGAGTCCAAGGATGAAAGGAGATCTGAAGGATGGTGGTGGTCGTAGTGCCAGACTGAGGGTCGACGAGATGCACACTGTGCAACGATGGGAGAAAAGCTAGTATTGGGATATCAGAGATATAGACATGAGGGGTAGACGGGGACAGGACTAGGCAAGTACGGGAGTACTATGTCCTAAGTACCAGGTAGGAACTAGCATAAGGAATACTACAAGGAAGGCGCGAGTCTTATATAGTAAGGCGAGCATGGGAAAGTAGTATCCATAATAGGAAGGAAAGAATAAAGGAGATACTAAGGTATATCCTGACGGAGAGCCGAGAGGAGAGACGGAGAGATCTATGCTAAGAATACAACAGGGAGCCATGGGTCCAGGGTAAACAAAAAGAAAGGAATAGGCCATAGTAGGATATCCGGCGGTAAAGGGAAAGGGAACACCAGGATTCCGTAAAGGGGACTCGTGTAGAACACAAGGAGAAAGACAATCTAAGATGACGAACTGTAAGGTGAGTCATCGGAAGCGGTAGTCCATGATCCACACTGGTGGCGTGGGAATGGCTACAAGAAGGATAATAGTCATGTGAGTAAAAGAATCACATGATAGGTGAAGTGTAGTCCATGAGGTTCGGACACCGAAGTGTAGGAATGGCTACAAGGTCTGCAGTATAGCGAGCATGGGGGTGTGAGCTAGACTGTGAGACGAAGGAATAAAATGGAAACAAATCATAACAAAGGGCATGGTGAAATGGACTGGACCCCCTCTAGTCTTGTCAACCTGTGCATTACCTGGGCTTAAGGGGGAGCGGCCTTAGCTGCTATTAGGCTTCCCTTCCAGTGCTAAGTGCTCATACAGACTAGCCCTTCCTTCATCGTCATTATACACCATTGCCAGGTGTCATAGCCAGTTCTCTCTTTATTGATCATCGTTAGCACGTCATCAGGTGGTCCTCCAATGCTGTGTGCTTGGGGTTAGGGTTGGAGGTTCGCCTTGCCCTTAATGAGTTCCTCCTTGGGCTTATTACAGAAACCTTTTCACCAGTTGCCAGATTTGAAACTGTGCAACTATTGCTTTCCCTAGCTGCTCTCAAAGATTGGGAAATTGAGGCACTAGATGTCAAGACTGCCTTTCTATATGGTGATCTTGAGGAAGAACCTTATATGGTTCAACCTGAAGGTTTTGTTGTTAAAGGCCAGGAGACAAAGGTTTGTCAACTTAGAAAGGCCATTTATGGTCTTAAACAGGCAGCCATTCAATGTTACAATCAAGCCCCTGAGGGATTGGGCAGAAGTACGGAGCTGTTGCTCCACCCAGTGGCAAGGAGAATAGTACTCCTAGAGGTTGGAGGTCCTAGAAAGGAATACTAGGAGAAGGAATGAGGTAAGCCTGATAGACAGACAGGCTGGAAGGTGGAGGGACCCAAGGAGGGATCAGAGGGAAGTCGGAAAGGCCAGAAAGAAGGCCTAAGGATAAGGGGACTGCAGGGGAATCTGCAGGGGACGAGGACAAAGGCCAACATCAAGTTGGAATGAAGAGGTTTCAAAGCACAACAAGGACAATCAGCCTCAGTGAAACGGGACCTAATCCCTAAACCTAAGTACTCGAGGTGGAACCAAAGAGAACACGCTCTGACACCATGCAACGTTTTTATGATGAAGAGAGAATAGAAGAAGAAAGAGAACATGTGATACGATGACCACGGGCGAGGGTAAGGAGAGTGCTAGATAATCCCACTTAAGCCTAGGAGTGATCCCAGATAATGCCCAAGTGAACTAGACTGGAGAACAGTCGTAGTACCACTCAGGTATATATACATATGCCAAGACTACTTACTAATACATGACTAATATACAGTGGGAATGGTACGATAGATAAGAGAAAGGTACACCAATAGCAAAAGGGGCTCTTATTTATGACATCATTGGTCTAGACCAGTCACATGATCTGACGTCATGGAGTCCAGGCCCTAGTCACGTGATCGTGGGAAACGAAGGATAGGGGGAAAGTCACGTGACCTAGTGTGACAAAATATAGAGAGAAAAGAGTAGCTATATGAGTGTACGCGTTGAAAGTTAGAGAATTTTAAATACGTATCGTAACACTCAGGCTGATAGAGAGAAGACTTAATGACAGAGTAGGACTCTCAGGGAGAAGTCTGATGAACGGTGAAGGACAGTGATGGTAGGAGACCTGAAGAAGGGTAGTGGTTGCAGTACCAGACTGAGGATCGATGAAGATGCACACAGTGCAGTGATGAAAGGAAAGCTAGTATTGGGATGATGGTGATAAAGACATGAGGGATAAGGCAGAGACAGGACTAGGCAAGTATGAAAGTACTATGTCCTAAGTACTGGATAGGAACTAGCATAAGGAATACTACGAGGAAGGCGCAAGTCTTATATAGTAAGGTGAGCATGGGAAAGTAGCATCCTAAGTAGGAAGAAAGAATAAAAGAGATACTAAGGTAGATCTCAATGGAGAGCTGAGAGGAGAGATGGAGAGATCTATGCTAAGAATACAATGGACAGCCGTGGGTTCAAGGGCAAGAGATCTATAGTAGAAATACAATGGAGAGCTGTGGGTCCAGGGTAGACAGAAAGGAAGGAATAGACCATATTAGGATATCCGGTGGTAAAGGAAGAGGATAATGAAACAAATGTGTTTCACTTGGGTGTGCAGACAACAGCGATAGGGAATGAGTTACTGGTGGGAGATACTCACCAGTTACAGTTGAAGTACTTGAAAAGACTTTAGAGCTTCACTCTGAAAGATGTGGAGAAAAGCTTAGAGATCAATGGGTCATAAGGACCTGAATCTTTATACATCTCTGTGATACTTTGGAACAGAGATGTAAAGCAGTGATTCTATGTTAGAATGGATAGCAATTGGTTGATAACAATGAAGATATGAAGTAGAAACACTATTGGTACAGCAGTGAATGATATCATATCCTAAACAACAATTGAAATGATAAGGGAAAGATATCATAAATAGCTCAGGACGGATCAATGCCAGTCCTAGACTGTTCTAGCCATAGAATGAACTAGATCTGTCATGTGAGGAGCCTAGACATGATAAAGCAAAAAATAAAATCACTATATCATAAAAGAAATAACTATAGTGTTAATAAAGAAAAACACTATAATTTCAACAGAGGGAACACTGGAATTCCATAAAGGGAACTCATGTGGTACACAAGGAGAAAGGCAATCTAAGATGATGAACTGTGAGGTGAGTCATCAGAGATGGTAGTCCATGATCCATGCTTGGTGGCATGGAAATGGCTATGAAAAGGGAAACAGTCATGTGAGTAAAAGAATCATGTGATGAGTAAAATGTAGTCCATAGGGTTCAGACACTGAAGTGTAGGAATAGCTACAAGGTCTGCAGTGTAGTGAGCATAGGAATGCGAGCTAGACTGTGAGACAAAGGAGTAAAAAGGGAAACAAATCATAACATTCAATCTATCAAATGGAATCAATAGAACCTCATAGAATAGAAAAGCAACAAATCTCATCTAGTCAGAGATATGATAAAGCGAAATAATAAGCATTTAGCTTAACTATAGTTATGGATAATGAATATTTGAAGATAGAATACCATAGTTTCAACAGACACCAGATATTCTGGAGCTGAAGAAATTCAAAATCCTCAATCTTTGAGTATGCCTCAGTGGTCCACACAGGATATATTCTTTGGACAATTCCGAGTCGAATGGTATCTTTCCCGGTGAGTTCTGAGCAGGCACCGATGCACAATGATCAAAAGGTGAGAGGCATTATTTAAATTTCTCACGGGATCAAGTTGCCTGAAAAGGACAATAACGACTCGAGCACGTGCGATTTATATAGCAGCGCCACCAACCAGGATAGCCTTCTTTCCGGACTAACGCTAAGTTACCGTGACGGTTCGAACATGAAATATGCACTCGTCATCCCAGGCCTATCGGCTAGCCACCTAAGAAATCCCCTATGATCAATCCCCTATCGGGACGATCTCGTGGATTAGGAAAGTCAACACACCACCGGAACACAGTTATCATGCATCCTGCGAACTTCTGATGCATCGAGGTCTTATAATCCAGTTCCCGCGTTTAAACACCAACTTGACAAACTTCAATTCAACCACACAACTAATACGGATCTATTTCTGATGACGAGCCAAGGGAAGGGAACGCGTTCCGCCAATCCGACCGCCAACTTCTATCTAATTTCTCCTCACAAATTGAGGTTGATAGGGAGACATCCCACATTCACGAACCCACTCTAAAAATTGCAATATTCAGCGACCCACATAGCACATCGGCTCGGAAGCCGCAGGATACATACCTGCGTGTTGTTTTCGCAGCAGACGGGCTCTTGGTTGGCTTCACAAGAAGGGGAAAGGGCAAGCAAGTTAAGGGGCGAACAGTTGGTGCTAACACCACCAAGGGCAGCCAGAGAAATGGGAATGCCATATTGGGTAAGGATGCTTTCCGCGTTTTGGCCCTATTGTGGCAACGGATACCATATCAGCCGCAAGCCAATACCGAAGGACACAAAATGAATTCACCTGCTGGATGTTGCTGCAGCACTGGGCGGAGCCAGTGTTACACGAGTCACGAGCCACCAGGTGGGAAGCAGAGACAAAGACGGCGAGGGGGAGAAGCGCGAGAATGCGAGCGAACATGGTAGAGGGTATGAGAGCAGTAGAGTGCTGAAGAGAACAAATGAATGATGTAGGTGATTGAACCTGCTGGACAAGGTTGTTCCCCCGGGCTTTTATACCTGGAGAGGAAGACAAGTATGACGGATCACATTCGTCGCAAATCAACACCGACCCGGGTCGCAGAAATCATATCGGCTAGGTCATGCTCAACAAGCGCACGGTATTGTCGATCAGCCGCCGCATCGCTCAGGACATGATGATCTAGCCAGGACAGAACTCGGGTAAGTTGGCAGCGGCAACATGTCAGGATGATGATTTTTTGCGTCTGTCGGGCTAACGCAACCCCCCGCGCACTTATCATGGCCTGGAATCAACTTGGATTTGAGGGCTACACCGGGACTGCACGCTTTCTGCTTCTTGAACTTGCTCCCAGTGGTTCCCAAAGGTGCGTTCAGGTCCAACAACCCGATGCGGCAAGCTTCGGAAATGGCGGGATCTACTCCAGCTAACCGCGTTTCTATTGACGCGGCCCTGGAGGGAGTTGACAGCGCCCACCGACTCTCGAGCGACACGAGCACGCAGCCGTCCCTTTGTGACAGGCTGTCAGGTGGCGCACCGGTTGTGTTGAAAAACGAGGCTGGTTTTGCCAATCAAACCACTTTTCAACGGACTCCGACATGAAACACGTTCACAGGCTCCAATGACAGCGAAGCCATTCTCCATATTGATGGAATAGATTAATTGCTATGCGAAGGAGATTGAACACGGTGTGCGACAGGGTCCGAAACAGCCAAACTGTAAACGAAGGGAGTCCTGGATCCCACCGTAGATTGACAGTGGCCGACTCACATCCTTGCTGAAAATTATCCGAAGTTCAAAATCCAAGGTAATTAATGCTGAGTAGCCGATGAGTTACGTGGGTTCTAGAACGGAAATACGACTGAATCGGACGAGGGAATCCACACGTATTCGTTGTTGCTCCCAGGGAGGTACGTCCGCTGTCCACGCAAAACAACGGAGATGTGGGCAAAGGTCTTGGGACAAAGCAGGCAGCAGTGCGAACGAGGGGACTGGCCGATATGAGTCGTGATGGAATCTACTCTAACCTTCAGAGAACCACGCTACTTATTTTAAGGTCGGCTGGCCCTACACTTTCTGCTGCATAGTGAAGAGGGTGACATGAACTTGTGCGTTCTGTGCCCCATCCAAGGGTGTATAAAAGCCTGATTACGGTGGCCTAGACTTGACAAGATCATCCAGCACGTCAATGACTGCAAACCAGACAAGGGGACCTGAAGACCCGATTCGTGCTGAACCACTGATCTCGAACATCGCTCACCCCCGGAACGTCGGAATGGTGGTCATGATAAGGGATGCAGCATCCCCGCATGGAATATGAACCTGAAAGTACTGGTCATGCGGATGCGTTCAGTGACAACCCCACACCCACATGTCACCGTACGTACGGGGTACTAATGGCACTTTGCAAAGCAAACTGCCAGAACCCACATCCATAGCACTTATTTCGAAATGGCAAACCACGTTCAAACGTTTGCTGCCCACCGCGTTCCTCCAATGTAAAAGTGAATTACGAGTCTAGCCGTGCTCGAAAACTTGATGGAATTCGCTCTATGGACACACGACCGAGGTCTTGCTGCTCTCAGATCGTCAGCGCTGAGCGATAGCCCATCGTGACAGTAGTAGAACTCACGGATGATGAATGCGAATCGCGCAGGGTTGACCGCGACGGTAACATGACCCGTCCTGCGCCGCTGGTGGTCTTGTGGGTTGGTTCGGACTGCTCAGTATGGTCGGGTCCTTTTTCTGAGAGCTATCAGTGATGGTCGGCACGACTGCGGTCGATTACACCCAGTAGGTGAGAGTCACCCCAAAGAAAATCCCATCATCACGTCGCGGCAAATTCCACGACGTAACCTTCATTCCGGTCTAGACGTGAGGAAAAAGAGAACATCAGAAATCGAAGCGTACTGCGGCATCGGATGAAGATCATGACACAAGCGAAAGAAGAAGAAAAAACGAGGGACTCTTGGGAGTCAGGTCTCGAGGTCCTGGCTCTGACCGGATGTCGGTCATGCGCATGTACAAAGCAACGCCACTGTCAAAGCAAACGCACATTCCGAGCGATTATTCTCGTAAGAACGCAAGGTATACTGAGTGAGTGAAACAAACCATAATATTCAATCGATTGATGGTTTCCAACAGTCGGACGTGGTGGCCTGTAGCGGGCCGCATCATGAGTCGACGAGTCGATCTCGGACGCAACGTTGCGACAGCAGATTACACCTCGCGGTTATCGACACTCGGGTCGCCACCTCAGGGCTCGCATGCCTGGCGTATACTGATCCCGACTCAACCTGACAGATGGGAATGCCCCCAGTGGACCGACCTTGTCATAGTCCCCACCTTGATCCGTCCCGCCTCTCCTTTGCCCTGACCGTGCTCAAACAGGGGAGAAAACACGTCTCGCAACTTCTCGAACATGGACAAGCCCCAATCCCGACATCGATACCCGACACGGACCATCCAATCCAGAAAAGCTCGGGACGAGAGCAAATCACGCCCACGACGCGCGCAAGTCTGCAGAAAACCGCGTTCCCGACGAGTAGATCGCTCGATGCAAGTACGTCCCCTTGATGAACTCGACGCGAAGCTCACGCGCCCGTTTTTACGCAAACTGCAGGCCCCGGACCTCGTTCGTCACTCTTGACGTTGTTTTACCCATCCGAGCTCGGCCGAACGTCTGGTTCTGCGACCACGTACCACCATCGCAAAGATCGACATGTCACCGTGTCACCAGTCCAGTAGTGCACAGTGAGTAACAAGTATCCACCCGCGTGACGTGCATCATGGTTCAGACCACGGGGCTGCCTCTGGACCGAGCCTCTGGCTGCATCATATTCGCGGATCTGAATCGGTGCAGTCTTCATTAGCAGACACCAAAAAGCATCCCGATAAATATGGATAGAGGAACGTGGCCGCGAGGTCGCCATGACATCAACTATCTAGGCAGCGATGGTGTCGTCCATCAGGTCAAAAAGCAGCGCAACACGGCACGTAGAGCGGAGTGATGTAAAACAGCCCTCACACGAACAACGAGCAAAAAGTTGATTGTTACAATGCAAGGTGAACGAAAAAAAGCGTAATAAAAAGAACCTAAGGTGTATAGGATAATAAGCGGAGATAATATACGCGTATCGGTGGCAAACAGCAATAGGAAAACTGTACTACCGATGCTGAACAAGGGAAGAAAGGAGCGAAGGCAAGTAGGCAGAAAAAATTGTACCAATAATGTTAGGAGCCGTTGTCGTACATGGTGGCTCGGAAATGATCGGGGCGTGATGCTAGCAATCTCGTGTTCAAATGACAGTCAACCATCTTGTTCCATGGCTTCCTTCTCGTGTTTCTTCTTCATTGCACTCACTGTGAAAGGAAAGGGCTACGTAAACGGACGGAGCTCACATGTGGAATCGTGCATACCTTCTCTCGATATTTGACCCGAGTTAAGCCAACCGGCTGGAAAAGCGGCAACAATCTATAGCATCGAATGAGACTTTGCACACAAGTCGCACAATCACCCTCGCCTTTTGATAAAGCACTTTCCGTGTACCTTGCTCGCTGACTTGTGCATTACTGCCCTCCAGTTCACTGTGGAGGTTATAAGTGATTGACGCGACCAATCAAGATCATGCAACATACTTTTTCTCGTTCTCTAACCGACAGCACTCGTTGCTGAGCATAACGAGTTGCCATATTATCGATTTCATCGCCTCTGTCAAACGATACTTTTGGGCCGGAGGGTGAGCGTCCCTCGATCCGTCGTGTTTGGTCGTCCCAGAAGCGCCTTCTCCGTCCGCTCCACTACCAGTCCCACCTTCTTCTGCATGTGTATCGGCTGCAGTTGGTGTCGATACAGTACCAGCCTCCGATTCTGCCTTGACTTTCTCCTGTCGTTTCTCTGGCATCGGGCATCAGGGTTTCGTAGCAAGATAGAACGAGGAAGACGCACCCCATGCAGCAACGCTCTTTTCCCACTCTTCCTTAGCCTTAAGAAATCCTTCCTGAGTCAGTGTCGCGAGCTGTCCAAGCAGTTCTTCTTGTTTGTCCGTCAAAATCTTGAGGTGATCTTGGAATATGGTCCTCTTGATGAGTTTCTGATCAACAGGTGAGCGCTAATGAATCGGATAGCCGATGACTGAGGACGAACGGTCATGGTGAAGCGATTGTACGGAAACAAGACTGGCATGAGGCTGAAAAAGTCTTCATCATACTCTCCGAGCCTAACAGCCTTCAATGCAACGTTGGCAAGGATAGGCTTGACGAGAGGTGGGAATTTTCCCTTGACGTCCCACGATTCTGTACATTGATTAGCGACCATATGTCGATCATAGCTCTTGCATCCCAAACCTTTCGAAATGGCAGTCTTGAGCTCTTCAAAGGCAGCTTGTAGTTCGGGATGAAAGTCACGCTAAAAGGGGGTGGTTACAGTTAGAGCATCAAGAGGGCGGAGAAACGTACCAGGTCGACGACTTTCCTCTTCTTTCCATTCTCCTCGATGATGGTGTAGTTCTTCCGCTTCTTTCCGGTCTTCTCATTGCCTAACAGATCGATAGGATTGTCCTTGGTGCCATCCTCTTGTTTACTGTTCGTGGGCTCAATCGCTGGAAGTTTCCTAGACTTGGGTTTCTTGGGCGTGCTCCTATAGGGGCTGTGAGTGACGTAGACCACTGTGACGAAGGGAAGGCCTGACATGTCCTTCATGAGTGCAACCTCACCACTTGACACGTAGAAACCTTGCTGTTTCGTCTGGGCAAAGTGAGTTCGGTTGTCAATGTTCAACTCGGAGTCGTCGATGAACGGGTCGTTGACGTCGTAATATTCAGAGGTTGTATGTTTTTTCTGTAAACACGGTGAGTCTCCCTATACGGGGATTGTTGATGCCAAGCATGCTGTACCTTTTTCCTTTTGGGCTTTGCCTGGTCATCGTGAGTCTCTTCGCCCTCGCTCTCGCTGATGTCGGGCTTGGGAGGTGGAGGAGTTGGGGGACGTTGGCCGGTGGCTTTGGCGAGAGTGGAGATATCAACTTCGTACTTTGCAGGACCGCCCAGTTTAATGTCAAGACGGATCGTATGGATTGGTTGAGGGGGCGGGGGAGGGGGAGGAGTTGGAGAATGAGAGCGTGGTCGTGATTGTTTCGACGACTTTGGTTTCGGTCCCGTGCCCGCAGCTGAGGCAGGTTTTAAGTCGGCGACTGATGCCGAATGTCTCATTTTCTTAGAGGGGGGTGGTTTGACATCGTGGCTGACGTCGAGGACGGGGAGGCGCCCGTCATTGACGGAGAGGGGAGGGAGGGAGTTGTCGCGGCTGCTGAGGTCGATAACGTCGCTGTGAGCAGAGATTGCGGAGTTGTGGCTCGAGCGCGACGTGGGGGGTACGTCAGCGGGAGATGTTGGGGAAATCTCAGGCGTTGTATGATTTACGTCCAACATGTCAACGTCGTCGGCCATGAAGTGTGGAAGTGGCACAGAAGACAACGGGGGAGGCGAGGTTGGAAGGTGGGGAGGAGGAGACGGTGTTGCGGTGGAGGATGCCTAAAAAGGAATGTCTCACATCTCCTTGCCCCTTTCTCAGCATCCTTTCGCGATTTTTTTCAGCCTGCTTTTCGACTTGTCGACTTGGAATTTCGCAACTCAAACAACGTCCTTCATTCCTACTTCCGCATAGCCACAATATGACTAAGTATTTACCACGCTTCGGCATCTTCCGGAAAGACATCCCCACCTTTGGTCAACGCGATCGCGCACTTTCAACATTTCAACGATGTTTTTTTTTTTTTGGCCTGGAGAGAGGGTTGGTATGTAACGACCTCAGAAACACTCACCCGCCAAAAGTATCGAGATGCCCGACATCCTCGTGTGATGGTGTCGAGTAATTTGGCAGCCTGCCTGGCCGATCGTTATAATAGGCTGCAAGACACGAATGACCTCATGGAGGCAATTGTGTTCCGCAGAGACGCACTCTGGTATTATCCTCTCCAAGCTGTGTGTCCATGTGGCCTTGCTGGCTGCCTACTTGTCCCATTCAAGCAATTAGGTGCCCTGGATAGTCAGGAGGATACATTCGATCTTTTTTCCCCGCTCTTGCATGCTTTACACGCTGTTTCCTATGACGATTTGGTGCCTGCTAGAGTGGGGGTGGGGACGTTGTTTCAACACCTCGCCCACCGTCTCACTATACTTTTTCCGTATTTTGACGATGAGGCTCCGCTCCATTTTTAAGCACCGGGACAAGACCGAGACCAGCAATGGGTGTGATTCTGCGGGAACTCTGGTATGACGTCGTTTCACCTATCGCTACCCCGGATCATCTCGCTGGTGCAATGCATCTCGCCGGGTTCCGTTCTGTTGAGCAGGTCAACAAGATCACTACTACCATGTCTTATGAATATATGGTTGATGGTCGTGGTCGTCTTAATCATGCAGGGCGATCCGACATTTGAGCCACACAACTCTGATCAGCGAATCTTATTTATTCACATAGGCGCACAATTGTCAACATAACCTCCGGAGTTGTTCGATACTTTGTAACGCTATGTCAACAATTATCGGGTATCACCTGCGACGTCGGCATTCCGAGACTTGCAGCCTGTGTCACACTGGCATCGCACCTGATTTGCATTCGACGTTGGAGCGGAACTCACAGAGGCGGACCCTCAGATTGGGGACATCTGACTACGTGCCTGTGCAGCTTATGGTACATAAGTACGTGACAAAGGGAAGAGTAGCCATTCAAGCCATGCCATTGGATTTGGCTGTCTCAGGCTGGTCAGACTAACCTCTTGCTGTTTCCCCGAGTCAAGACGTGTGCTCAGGCACTGATACTGGAGTCACGATTCCGGTCCAGACCGCTTAGGAAGTTCTAGATGCA
>JBBPJV010000777.1:0-15179 GCA_038088915.1 Sutorius aff. eximius
CCCCGGGATGCGACCCTGTCACTGGCCTTGGTACACCCAATTTCCCCAGACTTCTTGCGCTCTGGGAGTCACTGCCATAGAAAAAGTGGGGCACATTCCGAACTTTTGGGGGGATGACCCTGTATACCCATTGTTACGCTTGGACTTTGGACTCGTTGTGTTTCCAAGTAGTATTTCGATTCGACAGGCTAATCACGGTGGATTACGTGCTACGAGTTGGTTGCGTTCGTCATGGCATTAATGCGTACCTCTGGGATGTCCGAATGTCATCCTGTCCCTGGATGGTTCTGTACCAGACAGGTATTGGTTTCAACGAACTGGCGAGGGCAAGACTGATCTCTCACGCCATCCTTTGCATCTTTCGTTCGCGTGCTGGCGAGCCCGGCCAGTGACCGAGGTGAATCGGGAAGGAAGACCCATGTGGCCACTCCGCGTGTCCATTTCTCTGAAACAATCGCCTTGCAATGTCCACAAAGCCTTGGGGGCTGAAACACGGTGCAACTTTTGGGTGTGCCGCGGAGAGCTTCAGTACCACTATGCGCGGATTGATCGTTGCCAGATGTAAGTTGTGTTGGAGTAGATCGTTCTGCTCGTCCGAGTCAATCACGTGACACCCATATCGCTGAGGCGGGTTCGTCGGGGGCGGCGCAAGCCGAGAAGCCGACAACGGTCAGCGGGGTTTCAATTCGTAATCATAGTGGTGTAAATACTCAGCAGATTACTCTCGCGGTCGTACATAACTGACCCTAATCTAGGGTCACGTGTCGATTCAGCCGAGTGGAATGTGAACATTGGACGCTCGGCGCGACCTATCCACCCATCTACCCCTTGTTATGACGATGCTACCCGCTGATGCGTGCTCTAGCCGCACTACCTGTATTGCACCATACCTCGTCCGCTATCGCGAACAACGTGCGCCACTTCGTCACGCCTCACCACCAGGTTGCGTCCCTGGTGCCCGACTTTTCAACAAGTTGTATTAGTGAACAGCTTCTTATGATCCAGGCAGTCATGGCTCGTATGATACCTGTCAACTAGGAAGCGCTGTGATCGACGTCATGGATGGAGTTGAATGTCCAGACTTGCCGATCCTTTTCATCCGCTAACATACGGTAGATGGGTAACTCGTACAACTGAGGCCTGTGATATAGTACATACATTTGGGTTATTGAAACCCAAGAAAGCAGGAACAGCCTCTCCCTTTTGTCATTTCCGTCGCCTCCATCAAGCTTTGATAATCCGCTCGATGACGTTCGATGCAGCTAACACCAGCCCGTCATTGAAGCGCGATGCGACAACCTGCAAGTTGATAGGCGCGCCAGCAAATACTTTGGGTTCATCTAGTAAGCAGGACTCGGTGAGGCCTCTTGCGGTACCGGTACAAAATACGCAAGAACGCACATAGCTTTCGATTGTACGAGTCTTCTGGACCAAGCGATCTAAAGTTGAGATCGACGAGGTCAGTGCTCGGGTCGGTGACAAGCCCCGTCGGGAATACAGCGCCGGGGTAGTCGAGCAAGTTCCAAATCGCGGCATAGCTGGTAATAGTCACGTCAGATTTGCTCTCTGGCATGTCGGATCCCATGAGGCTCACCCCCAGTACCTCACGGTATCGTGACGCGGTGCGACGCCTTGGGACGCGGGACACAGTAACACGTCAATGTTCTGCGCCCGCCAGTGCTGTAGGTGCGCATGACGGAACAAATCACGCTTATAGTGCAGCTACAATTGACGCGTGAGTATTGTGACGTGTTTCTGGAATAATTGGGCTGACCTCCCAGGCTTCACTTGCGCTGAGATTCTTTGTGAGGGGTGGGCTGATTACCCATTCAACTAGAGGCAGCATATCCTCACCACCGTCTTTCAGGCACTGGCGGACCCTCTCCCCACCGTCGTCAAAGTAGAGCGCGTGCTAACAAGGGTCATGTATAAAGCCTGACGGGAGGATGTATATGACATCGACATACGATGATGCTGCAACCCTCCTTATGTTGGTAAGGAGCGTATTCCACGACTTCTACCTCTTCCGACGCCTCCAGTTTCTGTTTCGCAATGTTCAAAGCTCGGAGCAACGGAGGGTGAGGCTGCACAACCCCATCATGGACCATGATCCCAACACGGAGCTTTTTCTGACTGATATCAGGGAGTTGCAAGGGAATTGGAATGAGGCTCGGATCTTTGAGCCATGGCTGTGCGCTCTGTACGGCTTTGATCAGCATTTCCATATCCCTCGCCGACCTGCACATTGGGCCAGCAGAGGGCGTTGTTCCATCGTTGCCTTTCTGACTACAGATGGAATAGAAGACTCAGTCTTCGAAAACGTGAGTGTTACTTACTACCACATGACATCACCAAAAGGGAATGTATTTCCTGTCGGACGGATGCCATACAAGCCAGTGAACGCACAAGGTGCACGAATGGAGCCTCCGCCGTCACTGTTTGTGGGTTGAGATTATGTATGTTAGATGTATAACTCAAGCACTTGCGTTCCTATACCCATGCAAGACCCTTTCATTGCTACCAGCGCTGCCTCGCCACCAGAAGAACCACCCGGGGATAAATCGAGGTTGTACGGATTGAGCTAAAATCAAATCAAAACACTGTCCTTTCTCGCTCCACAAAATGCAACCAACTGTACGGCCGTAGAAGGACCTGGTCTCTAGCTTCATGATTGACTGAGGCTGGTTTGTCTTTACGTAGAATACTATCGCAAGTTGTCAGCCATGATCGATGAACCCTCGAGAAGCGGCGGTCTTACCAGCCCCCAGGTCGCGTAGAATGCTCACAAGATAGCAATCCTCAGATGATAACTCGAGATTTGACAGAAAACCCGCTGATCCCCAGCGGCCTTTCACGGGAAAGTGATCCTGGATACGATTGAGTGTAACGAAGAGCGACGGACTACGAGACATGTACCTTGATGGAGATCGGCAATCCATGCAGGGGGCCAACCGTTTTTTTGTGTGTCTTGAAGTAAGCATCAAGGTCTTGGGCTCGTCGGATGCCCTCATCAAGGAAGAAGTCCGTCAGGCAAGCGGTAAGTTGGTGGGCAATTGCAGCACGCTTTCCAAACGCAGTGACCACCTCGACTGCAGTGAGCTTGCCCGAGGCGATATTCGCTAGAATGTCAGTCGCATCCAGCTCAGTAATCGTGAGTTCTGCTTTCGTGAGGACACCGCAGGTTTCAGCGACAAAAGTGACATTGAGAGGTGGGTTCTCGAGCAGCGAGGTCGGTAAACGATACTCGGCTGGGATCTGGCTTTCCAGGCGCGACAGCTGGGCTGATACCAGTTGTGTGAAATACGCGTTCCCTGTGGAGCCTTGTGTCCTAGAGGAGATTGACATGGGAGAATTCGTGCGATACGTACTCTGCGAGACAGATTTTTATACTACTATCCCTTTGGCTAATATTAGTGATTGGGCAAGACGGTTGCTATAGTGCAACCAGTTGCACATTTAGTTTCGCTGCGGTTTGTCCAGTACATGTCGCGGTTTATCTGGTACGTGTATCAGGAAGACAAGAAACTTTCTGGACTCATCTAAATATTTCTAAATTACTAAGATAAGATTGACATGGGAGAATTCATGCGATATGTACTCTGCGAGACGGAAGTTGTACTATCCCTTTCCCTAGTATTATTGACAATGTGGGAACAGAGTCTGATCAGTTAGTCACATGATATCACATTTAGCTTCTGTCCGAGTCCAACACCTTTATTAGAGACCTAAACATTTGGGTCGTAAACAACGAAGTTCGTTCTGCGCACACTGGTGGTAGCCAATCCAGGCTAGACTAACGTTCTCTCTTTTTTAACCGCCAGCTGCACCAGGACCGACATGAATTTCTTTTCTGCGAGTGGAGCTTTGACCAACGAAGTAGCCTATTGCCGTTCCATTTCTACATTCATGCTCGCTTCAACGTTTCCCGTTCTTTGACGACGTGAGCAGGGTTTCCCCCACAGCCTGCTGTCAACATGTCGCGAACAGATCTACCCCTCTATATCAACGTCCCATTGCTGTTCCGCTCATCCCACACCCCGGGAAATTAGACAGGTGCCACGTTGCAACTTGCGTGCCTGTTGCGAGGAGCTAGCGCATGGAAAATTGTTGATAAGTCGAAGTTGGGTCACTGCCGCTCACTCGAACTTCCCGTAGCCACGTCAAACCCCGTTGTTTTTGTAGGTCACGCATGTAGTAGCATCCCCGGTGAGTTTCAACGTCATGTCGCCATACCGTAGTGTGACATTTGGAATATGATTATCCTAAATAATGCTGACCGACTTGGAGAATAACGGTTGACGTTTTGATCTGTTCAACCGTGGAGCCGGGATTTGAAAAGTATTCTAATTTCTAGCACTGCCGATGCTTTGCTCGATCCATGCACCATGCAAGTGTTGGGTGCAATACATCGGCGTCGACTTCCTTATCTCGTGTCAAATCCAAGCCGATGGCCCTCCTTGGTAATGAATTCTTCAGTCCGTGACCACAGGAATTTCGTCACTACTTCTTTAAATGTCAATGCAAACCCCAAGGAAAGTCGCACAACATCGTTTTCAGGTAAATTCAATATCCTACCAATGCTGGTGGTCTCTATCGTCCTCCTTGTTGTGAAGCCGGATCGGTCCTATCACCTGGGAACTTTTTTCTTCAGTTGGTCAAAATCGGTGGAAGAACAAGTATATAAGAGCTCTCGTATCGTGTCCCCCCGGTTCACAAATCGATCCAGCTTTCCCCCATGTCAATCTCCTCTAGGACACAAGGCTCCACAGGGAACGCGTATTTCACACAACTGGTATCAGCGCAATTGTCGCGCCTGGAAAGCCAGATCCCAACCGAGTATCGCTTACCGACCTTGCTGCTCGAGAACCCACCTCTCAATGTCACTTCTATCCCCGAGACTTGCGGTATCCTCACGAACGCAGAACTCACGATTACCGAACTGGATGCGACTGACGTTCTAGCAAATATCGCCTCGGGCAAGCTCACTGCAGTCGAGGTGGTCACCGCGTTTGGGAAGCGTGCTGCAATTGCCCACCAACTTACTGCTTGCCTAACGGACTTCTTCCTTGATGAGGGCATCCAACGTGCCCGAGGGCTTGATGCTTACTTCAAGACACACAAGAAGACAGTTGGCCCCCTGCATGGATTGCCGATTTCTATCAAGGTGCGCGTCTTGTTTGATATGTTATTCTTCGCCAGTACCCAATCTTATCCAGGATCACATGCCTGTGAAAGGTCGTTGGGGGTCGGGAGGCTTTCTGTCGGACCTCCAGGTGTCACCTGATGATTTCTACCTCACAAGCGTTTTGCGCGACCTCGGAGCTGGTGGGATTTCAACTTCTCAGGGCTTCAATATTATCGTTGACCTGCTGTGGTAGTTTTCTACGTGAAGACCAACCAACCACAGATAATGATGCAGTTCGAGACCAAGTCCTTCTATGGTCGTACAGTATGTTGCATTCCATAGGGTGATGGGACTGCAGCTCAGTGACATGATTTCAGCTCAATCCGCACAACCTCGATCTGTCCCCGGGTGGCTCTTCTGGCGGAGAGGCCGCATTACTAGCAATGAAGGGGTCCTGCATGGGCATGGGAAGGTAAGTATCGGAATCACATGTGTTTTCACGTAGTTTAATATTGCGCACAGCGATGCCGGGGGCTCTATCCGTGCCCCTTGTGCATTCACAGGCCTGTATGGCATCCGTCCGACATGCAATACCTTCCCCGCTGGCGCATTCATCTGGTGGTGAGCACAAACTAAACATCCATGTCCTATGTTTTCACGTTCTGTGCAGCATGTATGGCAATGATGGGGTAGCTATCTCGACTGGCCCAATGTGCAGGTCAGCGAGGGATATGGAGATGCTGATCAAAGCTGTGCAAAGCAGGCAGCCATGGCTGAGAGATCCGAGCCTGCTTCCAATTCCGCTTCGGGTTCCCGATATCAATCAGAAGAAGCTCAGAGTGGGGATTATGACCCATGATGGGGTCGTGTTACCCCATCCTCCGTTAATCCGGGCTTTGAACGTAGCGAAACAAAAGTTGGAAGCCTCGGAGCAGGTGGAAGTCATAGAATATGCACCCTACCGCCACAAAGAGGGCGTCGACATTCAGGTAAGTGACCTACGAGATGGCTTCCTTCAATATTCACGCGCGAATATCTTCAGCGTTCGCTCTTCCTCGACGACGGCGGAGATACAGTCCGTCGGTTCCTTAAAGACGGAGGGGAAGACATCCTACCTCTGGCAGAATGGACGATCAGTCCACCTTACGCAAAACAACGCAATGCAGCCGAAAGCTGGGAGGTATGACCATAATATTCCAAGAAAAAAAAAAAGAACTTCCTCAGGCTCATGCGTCGGATGTAGCTACACTTCAAACGTGACTTATTCCGACATGCGTACCTACAATACTGGCGAGAGCGAAACATTGACGTGTTGTTATGTGCTGCATACCCTAGCATCGCACCTCGTCACGATACCGCGAGGTACTGGGGGTAAGCTTCGAATGGGATCAACCGGAATTCATCTTACAATTTCCTAGATACACCATGATATGGAACCTGCTCGATTACCCTGGCGCTGTTTTCCCGACAGGGCTCGTCGCTGACCCAGCCGTTGACCTCATTGATGCGAACTTTAGCTCGCTTGGTCCTGAAGATTCATACTATCGGAAGCAATGTGCGTTGTCGTACATTTTCACTGGGAGCACGTTTCCTGACTAGGACACAGACGACCCCGCAGTGTACGCCGGCTGCTCACTAAACTTGCAGATTGTTGCGCCGCGCTTCGACGATGGCCTGGTGTTGGCTGCACTGAATCTTATCGAGAGGATCATGAAAGCGTAAGGAAGAGGTCAATGTGACGAATGGGAAGTTTGGTCTGACCCCGATTGTACCACTTGCTGTGTAACTTCGTTGGACGACATCGATGAGATAGTAGCCGAATTCAGAGCGCAGCCATTGACCTCTCGCCGGGCCATCGAAGAGCTTACTGACGAATCTTGAGATTCGAAATGACAATTGGCCTACCATTTCTAGTAGACCCTCGAACGACCATTGGCTGAATTCAAGAGCTGCGAGTATCTCGTCCACTTTTGCACGTATCATACCCCCTCGGCGCTGACGCATCGGATGATCCAACGCTCAGGTCTGAAATTCCGATGGAAGAAAATTACCTGTCTTGTGGATAGGACTCGCTAAGTAGTGGGTTGAGGAGGGTCCGAGGAGTCGCTACTACATAATAGCAAACTGCCACGATCATGTACCTACTGGTGTCAACTCACCACCGTTTGGGTTGGCACGACTCCCCCGAGCTATCCATACTGGTTCTTGATACATACATTCAACGCCTGTGGACAGTCCAAATATTTCCAATAATCCTTCTGGGCCACTCCTGGAAAACCCCTCGGCTTCCCATATCTTCAACGGATATGTTCGCATCCATGGTACTGATCCATCATCTGCCCGATCTTCAGCATGGCGTATGTACGGGCCCCAACGCGCGAAGAACGATAAATTTGGAGACGGGGTATATTTTACCGAGAATGGCCACTGACTGAGCCTGGGAGGTCAGTCTATTCCAAGTCAGTCTGTCAGCATTTCCTTGAAGTTCTATCGCAGGACGGTACGTGTACGCATTCGTTCCCACCAGTTCACGATCGGCTGCTGGTGCTTGCATTCATTGGGTTCAGAATACGGTCATTTATGGTATCACGGTCCACGGATGACGGTACCTTGGGCATTTCCATGAGAAGCTCACGATACTCTACTGCCTGTCTTGCACCAGGGCTATTATTAGCGAGGGGGACAGTATAAAGGACTGTCTTTCAGAGTCCCCATGGTTTACATACATCATTTCTCCCATGTCAATCTCCTCTAGGACACAAGGCTCCACAGGGAACGCGTATTTCACACAACTGGTATCAGCCCAGCTGTCGCGCCTGGAAAGCCAGATCCCAGCCGAGTATCGCTTACCGACCTCGCTGCTCGAGAACCCACCTCTCAATGTCACTTCTATCCCTGAGACTTGTGGCATCCTCACGAACGCAGAACTCACGATTACCGAACTGGATGCGACAGAGGTTCTAGCGAATATCGCCTCGGGCAAGCTCACTGCAGTCGAGGTGGTCACTGCGTTTGGAAAGCGTGCTGCAATTGCCCACCAACTTACTGCTTGCCTGACGGATTTCTTCCTTGATGAGGGCATACAACGAGCTCAAGAGCTCGATGGTTACTTCAAGACACACAAGAAAACGGTTGGCCCCCTGCATGGATTGCCGATTTCCATCAAGGTGCACGTCTCGTAGCCCATTCTTCCTCGCTGTGCTTAATCGTATCTAGGATCACATTCCCGTGAAAGGCCGCTGGGGATCGGCAGGTTTTCTGTCAAATCTCGAGTTATCATCTGAGGATTGCTACCTCGTAAGTGTTCTACGCGGCCTGGGGGCTGGTAAGATCGTCGTTGTTCGAGATCTTAACCATCATGACTGACCACTGGCAGTTTTCTATGTAAAGACCAACCAGCCCCAATCCGTCATGAAGCTGGAGACCAGGTCCTTCTACGGTCGTACGGTAGGTTGCGTCATGGGGAGCGAGAAAGGACTGTTTTGATTTGATTTTAGCTCAATCCGTACAACCTCGATTTATCCCCGGGTGGTTCTTCTGGTGGCGAGGCAGCGCTGGTGGCAATGAAAGGGTCCTGCATGGGCATAGGAACGCAAGTGCCTGAATTATATGTCTAATATACATAGTCTCAACCCGCAAACAGTGACGGCGGAGGCTCCATCCGTGCACCTTGTGCATTCACTGGCTTGTACGGCATTCGTCCGACAGCAAATACGTTCCCTTTTGGCGATGTCATGTGGTAGTAAGTAACATTCACGCTTTCGAAAACTGAGTTTTCCATCTCCTTTCAAGTCAGAAAGGCAATGATGGGACGACCCTCTCTGCTGGTCCAATGTGTAGGTCAGCGAGGGATATGGAAATGCTGGTCAAGGCCGTGCAGAGCAGACGGCCGTGGCTCGAAGATCCCAGCCTCATTCCTATTCCCTTGCAGCTCCCCGTGGTCAGTCAGAGGAAGCTCCGCGTTGGGATCATGACCCATGACGGGGTCGTGGTACCTCATCCTCCGTTGCTCCGAGCTTTGAACGTAGCAATACAGAAACTGGAAGCATCGGAGGAGGTGGAAGTCGTAGAATACACTCCCTACCAGCACAAAGAGGGCTACAGTATCATCGTATGTCAACTTCAGATACAACTTCCTGTCAACGTTCACCCATGGACACCATTAGCGCACACTCTTCTTCAATGATGGTGGGGGGAGGGTCCGCCAGTGCCTGAAAGACGGCGGCGAGGATATACTGCCCCTGACCGAATGGGTGATCAGTCCACCCCACACAAAGACCCTCAGCGCAAGCCAATCTTGGGAGGTACGACCACATTCTTTTAGAAACCAATCGTTGCGCTCACGAGGCGAATGCAGTTGCACTACAGACGTGACTCCTTCCGACACGCCTACCTGCAGTACTGGCGCGCGCAGAATATCGATGTGCTATTATGTCCTCCTTTCCACGGTGTCGCACCGCGTCACGATACTGTGAGGTACTGGGGGTAAGCCTCTTCTGCATGGCATCAGACACATTGGAAGACGCATATGATGATCCTTTTCAGCTATGCCGCGATATAGAACCTACTCGACTACCCCGGTGCCGTCTTCCCTGCAGGGCTCGTCGTCGACCCCGCCATCGATCTCATCGATCCCAACTTTAGATCCCTTGGTCCAGAAGATTCGTACAACCACAAGCTATGTACGTTCTCGCGTGTTTGTGTGGCAGGCGCACCGGGCCCTGACTGATTCTTGCTTAGATGAACCCCGGATATTTACTGGCGCGCCGATCAACCTACAGATTGTCGCCCCGCGCTTCGAAGATGGGCTGGTATTGGCTGCATTGAACGTCATCGAGCGGATCGTCAAAACTTGATGAGATAACGACAAGGAGAGACCTCGTCTCTTGGATTTCAATAGTCGGTTGTACCCCTCACTTGGCGTACCTGTGCGATGCAAGAGTATGAAGTCCCACCTGATCTACTTCCGCTTGATTGACAGATTTTCCGGTCCTGATTTGCGCCAAGGCTTGCAATGCTCTCATCTGATCAGCCCCTGGATCCAACCTACTTGCCCCTGATGAAATCATGATGTAACATTTCCAGATGTGATACACAAGCGTAAAGAACTGTGGGCAACGCGCTCAAAGCATACACCGCCTATACACAATATCACATTGTGTTTCCGTCTATTTTCTACCCCTGCATAATTCCAAAACAAAGCGATCGGATCCATGTTTTTCGGATCCTATATGTTGGTGACTGTCTCAATTCTTCTCCCAAGCTTTCTTGCCCTTTATCCACGTGCTGAGGACCTTGCCCTGGCGGTCGAGTACGACCAAGTCGGCATCTGCACCGGCTCTGAGAGAGCCCTTCTTGTTCTCGATTCCGAGGCGTCTATAGGGAGAGCCAGAGTGCATCGTGTAAGCGACCTCCGGACCACAAACGACACGTGGGTGGTGTGCCGCCGCTCACCTCGCCGGGTTCAATGTCGCACACTTGATCGCTTGGCCGAGCGAACAACCTGTGAACTGCACAAAGTTGCGGACGCACTTGTCCAGTGTAACCACGCTAAAAGTGAAATTCAACATCAACGAGCGAACAAGTGGACTCGAGCAAGCGAGAGTGACAGAGACAGACCTTCCGGCGAGCGTCGTGGTGCCTTCGAGATAGAGCTTGTCGCCTTCCTTGACGAAACGGCGGCCGTCGCGCCACGCGTGGATACCATCTTTCAGGTGAGGATCTAGTATCCTCATCGCTGGGCGGTATGTGATTTAGCTGTCATTCTCTGGAACGAAACCACAAAGGTGTTACCATCTGTGATCAAGATACATCCATCGGGGTGCGCAGAGTACGCCAGCTGAAAATGAGATTGCATCAGTGTTTATCATCAGAGGACACTAATGTACACACCCTAACAGAGTTTGGGTGGGAGTGAATGCCATCGACGATGATCTCGTAGAATGGTCTCTCGAACGGATACTCCCCGAGGGTAGATGAAATAGACGATCCCTTGATATGGCGCTTGATGGGTGTTCCGGGCGGTGTCTTCATCTCGTCAAACGCCTCAGATGCATACGGCGTCTTGTGATTTGACACCAAGGCAGACCCCGACCTAATTGGTGGACTCGGGAGCGGGGCAAAGTCGGATGCAGGGCCGGAGGAGGTATATGGCGAGGCACCCAACAGACCAATGATCGACGGATCACGGTGATGTAGCTGAGGCATCGCATTGAACAGGTGAGTGATACACCGTGCGCCGTTTCGGACTGCGGCAGTCGCCACGTCCGTCGAGCAGATGCTGTGTTGGTCGTTGGGAACACATAGGCTGTACATGTAGAGAGTAGGGCCTACCTATGACCGATGTTGAAGCAGATGCCTCGCTTGCTCGCGATGGGGATGGCTTCCATCACACCTTCGACTTCGGGTGCGCCTGTGATCATGCGGACGCCGACAGTAGCCTGGTCGATGTCGCCTCCCATGAGCCAATCCTCTGTCTCTACCAGGCTTTCCGCGCCATATGTGGACTCAAAGGAGCTGAATCCATCCGATGCGGAAGCGATCAATGGAGGAGCATGTGCGCCACGCTTCGCAGGGTGCAGGAATGGTCCTTCAACATGCCAGCCGAGTAAATGCGCCGCAGCTGGTGGAGACCACGGTCGCAACAGCTGGAGCAACTTTGGGTAGAGCGACTTTTCTTGCGTCTATGACGGGTGTTACGTCCTCACCAGAGCCAGATCCGAGTGCTACATACGATGATGGTGGGAACCAGGGCCGTGACGCCCGTCTCAACGATCCGTTCCGCGACGAGCTTGAGGCCATTGCGATATGCCTCGTCGTTGCCCTCATAGACGGAGAAGTCGAAACCGAATCCACCATTGATTTGGATGTCAACATACCCTGGACTGATCCGCCGTCAGTACTTTGGAGCGACCCGACAGACTGTCGCTTGCCTCAGGATGTTCCCGCCCAGATCAACGATCTTGTCCGGCCTCTCTCGCCTCAGAAAGAACGCATTCTATGTTCCGTTCGTTCAGAGCGTGTGCTCCCAGCTTGGGAACGTCGGACCCACCTGGGCGTCCAGAATGACTCCACGGCGCTCGTCGATCCAGAGGTCTTTCTCTACCAGGCTGCCGTCCTCGCGCGGCAGGAGGCAGTTAGTGAAACAAACCAAACCATTCGGCGATGAAGACATGACGGCAAAGAAGCTCGAGGTGACAGACAAAGGCCGTTTTCGCGCATGGGGTCGTCCGGCTCCCCTCCCGGACAGCTTCGACCAAGATCAGCAAGTCGTCACATGGCTTTGGCGGACCGTGTAGGCCAAGGCACGGGTTACGTGGAACACGCCCAAGCCAATCTGGGTCAACCCACGCCATAGCAAGAGAGCACATGGTCGGCGTCACATTTCGCCACAGCACAAACACAATGTACATATATGTCGGCAAGTAAAGTATTCTCCCCTGAATCCTGATATGGAAAGTTCCATCGCCTGATGACCAGTCTATACCCCACCACATTGAACGCTTGGTCGATGCGGCCTAGTGGCGTCGCGTCTTGCCGGCGCCAAGCCATCCTCGGATCGACCGAAAATGGCTTGCAAGCTTATCTGGGGCAGTCCCGCGATCAAAGACCCATCCATCGATGACGTCGTCGAGGAAGTTGATGCTCCAAACGAACGTGCAGGGACGCCCGTACATGCAAAGTCGTCACCAAAGGTATCATCCAGGCCACATCGCAACAAGGTTCGGACCCACGAGCCAATGACTGAACCAGCGGGCGACCCCGTCGGAGGAACGGCACCGGAGACATCGCAATTCTAGCGGGGAGGTTCCGTAACGCAATGTATCTAGAAACGACGCAAGACCTGAATCATCGTGTTTCAAAAAAGTTCGAGTCCATGTGGGGTGTCGTGCACTTATTTCCCTTGCCCCACCTCATTTGGATAGCTCTCGTGATACTTGGGGTCGACCATGCTGCGAGTCATGCCTCCCGTTTGGGTGCATGTGGCGGCGAAAGTCGTCAACCGTGCCATGCGTTGTGCTTTTGAACCTCGTGACCTGGGGTATGATTATATTCCTCCAGATTGCCCGTTCCTCGCCACATTGGTCCGTGTTTTCCCGCGCGGCGGGGGTGATCTCGTTTGATCCGAGGCAGCGATCCCGTAAACCGTCGCCCAGTCTCAGCAAATCATTCGCTTACCAACGCACACCAATGGCCGTGCTTGCCGACTGGCAAGAAGTGAACAAGATCCACATATAGGGAACGTATACGATGTTGTAACGCGCTCCATGGTCGATCGCAGCTTACAACTTTCAACCCCCCGAACTTTATCCCAAGGCGCCGCTAACGCTCCTTTGATCACTTGGGGGGTGAGGTAACGGGTAAAAAAAGCCCCAACACGGACTTTTCCTTGCTCGTCAAAGATAACCGGAGCCGCAATATGGAGATACGGACCCTGGGTGATAGTGAACTTGGATCTTGATCCCACAGCGCCCCGCTACACACAGCTTCCATGTCCATTCTCCCAAACCCCGACGGAATAATAGTCAAGCCGTGCCAGTACCCGCGAAGGCCGGCTTCCTGCGTAGACATCTGCCTTGATAGAGATTAGCACGCTGCAGAGAACCAGGGTGTGATCGATGGGCACCAAATCCGTCGGGCCACCGGACATCAGATGGGCGAACTCTTTCAGTTTCAGGGCAAGAAAACGGTGCCTTCTTTATGCTCGCGATCCATCCGGACGTAATTTGGTGAGAAAGGCTGTTGTATCCTGATGAGTGATAGCGGTTCCATCCGGGATGAATAGAATCGCGGTTTCCCGGTATCGAGGCGGCGGCAGGACGTGTGCATCGAGAAGAAATGTTAGCCAGGAAGGTGGCCTCGGAATTTGTGCGTGGTGCATGCAAGCGGACCTCGCTGTATGTGATATGCATGGCGCATGGCGCGTCGCACCTTAATTCTGGGCGATATACGGAGGATCGATCCGATGCACGAGTCTGTTGGCGGTGTGAGAGGGGTAATTTGATCAATAATATAAAGGAAGCAGTGTATTGCCCTGACCCTACGGGGATGGTGGGGAACTCGGTCGTTCGTATGAGGATACACTTTCGATGTGAACACAACCTGCAAAGACTATATGGTGGTGCAGGGCGATGAACGAACCGCTTTGCGATCACGACTGGGGCGATCACTGTTTCAGAGGTTGGACACGTCGGATCACTTGGACCAGGGCAAGAAACCTGAACCCACGTTGATAGGGTTTACGCCCATTCAACATGAACGTCGAGAATACAGCCACCAATCAGGGTTCATGCGGTATTTTCTGATTTGAGCGTTCCTAGTACATATCGCTCTTCCCATCAATCAGTGGTGCAAGAATGGTTTGGAAGAAGAAGAGAGCCATACCTGATCAGTGCTGCGGAGGGTACGTTATTATTGTTACTATCGTACACGCCTGCATCCAGATAGAAGACATCAAGCGACTAAACCAAGATGCGGTATGGCCGCTAAACCACATTCTATTTCTCCGAGTTGATCACCGGTTGATCGATAGGAGTTCAACAGACCAGTTGGTGGAGACGGAGCGTGACCCCTCCTAAGTTGTAGTGGCAGCATGGCCCTGGTCGTATCTAACCATGCACGTGTTGATAAGCATGTGCTTCCGGGAGCCGATCCACTCCGAGGAGGACCAAAAGTAGCAGCGCATCGAGGAGGATACGATCAACGGGGACACCCGCGTGTACTGGATGACAACGCCTCGGAAGATTCGTTTCTTGGAAAGCAATGATGGGTTACAACAACATGGAGGGAGGTGTAAAGATATGGACATGACTCACCACAGCTATCATGGATTCAGGGTCCAAGACAATCAAGTGGACACCGGGTGCATGCTAAGATGAATATGGGGAGTCAATTTCCATAACCGGGCGATATCATGAGATGAGGCTTGTGAGGGAAAACAGCCAAGCGAAAGACCGGAAGATCTTATATTGCGAACCTCTGGATTCTTCCATCATACCATCTTTCTAGGACTCTAGGAGCTATCTAATGAAGTCACGGCTCGGGGCCGAGAGGA
>JBBPJV010000778.1:0-15151 GCA_038088915.1 Sutorius aff. eximius
GGCCACTCCCCCTTAAGCCCAGGTGATGCACAGGTTGACAAGACTGGGGGGAAACCCAGTCCGTCTCACCATGCTCTTATATAGCAGAGAGGCCATCACACAGACCATGCTGTGCTGTACCCCTTATAGTAATACAAGTAAAGAGCGTGGTAACGTAAGAGGGCTAGACTATGACGTAATGGTCTAGACCCTATGACATCATAAGTATGGTAAGTGTTCGTAAGTACGTATGGTCACATGACTAGGTCATGTGCCAGGGACGGAAATGGGAATCACGTGACAGGATCGGGTGCAGACCGATCACGTGAGCTATGCTACAGGAAATACGACTAAGTCCAAAGTACGAGTATAGTCCAATATCATAGAGAAAGTGTAGTACTAGCTAGGCTAACCCTAGACTAGGATAAAGTTAGGTTAACGGGGACGGTCTCACAACAGATGTTCCCACTCAACACAAGTGGAACGAGTTAGCTGATGCTAAATGGCATGCGGATTGGAAGAAAAGGAATCCCTGGTATGAGGAATATGTGGAAATAAAGTGCAAGAATCGAGACCTCCAATGGAGGAACAATGATTTGATGATTGAGAATTTTGGCCTTACCCGAGATCTCAAAGACGCCGATGAATGTGTACACCATGGTCAGGAGATGATTGGTGATCTAGCTGATTGGGTCAATACCCAACTTGGACAAATCCAAGAGCTCGGCACAGATATTGACCATCATCACCAGGCACTTCTCGACACACAAGACTCTCATTGGGACTTAGCCAAAGAAAACTCAATTCTCTGCACTCACAATGAGCTACTGGAAAGCCGCATTGCTCAACTTGAGCAGAGACATGAAGTGGATAGAGGACAGACAGAAGAAGCTCTTGCAAGTCTTGCATGAAACAGACATCGAGTGTTACAACAAGAAGCAAGAAGATTGGGACGCCTACAAAGGAGTCATTCTGACCCTGCTGGAAGCCTATGCGACATCATCAAATCCTCTGTGGCCCGTACCAGCACACTTAGGCAGTTGCTACACCTCTCCAGTCGGCCATCTTAATTCCAGTTTCTCTTTTTCTAGACATTGTTACTCCTTTTTAGCCATAGATCTCATTTGATTGACCAAGATCAGAGAATTTCCTTATATTTCTCTCCGCTATGCTTTCATTTCCACTTATCAAATAGATGAGGACAACTGGTCTAGAGTCATTCTTGGTTGTTTCTATAATCCTCACTACTTTGGAACTCTTCATTTTGAGGAGTTTGAAAGCATTGCCTGGCAATCATTGCCATATTGGTATCTCAAATGTGAATGTCTAGAAGATCATTGGCACTTTTATGAAAAAGGAGGAACTCATTAAGGGCAAGGTGAACCTCTAACCCTAACCCCAAGCACACAGTATTGGAGGGCCACCCAATGACGTGCTAACGACGATTGATAAAGAGTAGAACTGGCTATGATGCCTGGCAATGGTGTAGACAATGAGGAATGAATGAATTAGTCATGTATGAGCCATCACACTGGAGGGGAAGCATAGAGCAGCTGATGGCCGCTCCCCCTTAGACTCAGGCTATGCACAGGTTGACAAGACTGGAGGGAATCCAGTTCATCTCACCATGCCCTATATATATGCAAAGAGGCCAGCGCACAGACCATGCTGTGCTGTACCCCTGATACTAAATAGGTACATGTCTATAGTAATGAGAGAGGTGACATAAGGGGCTAGACTATGATGTAGTGGTCTAGACCCTATGACATCATAGATACGTAATAGTCCATAAGCTACTATGATACGTATGGTCACATGACTAGGTCACATGCCAGGGACGGGAAAGGCAGTCACATGATGTGGTCATGTGCTATGGTACAGGAAATAAGACGAAGTCCAATGTACGATGTAGTGTCCATAATGTAACGAAAGTGTAGTACTAGCTAGGCTAACCCTAGACTAGGATAAATGTTAGGTTAAAGAGGACAGTATCGTAACACCATGTTCCCGAAGTGCGATGATAGTTAGTACTTAAACCCATCATCTATATTCCTGTACACTAGTCTTAGTGTAACTGGAATACAGCACTATTCTCCTCTCTGTCTCAGAACCCCATCTGTTATCTCTCCAGCAGAGCTACCTCAACTCCCTAGACCTTGCCACTTCGCAAGCTCCCTTGAAACCCCCTGTCTGGAACATCTCCAACAGGGATTCCCTGATCTCTTTGACATGTATAAATGGTCACACCTACTCCTCAATTGGACTAGACATAACAAGAGACACCTGAGTAAAGTGGACAAATGTCTGATCATGGGTCAAGGGTTGGGATGCAATGCCCACAAGGATACCCCCTTAGTAGAAAGGAGGTCAAGTGATGAGAGGCTAGTCTCAACAAAGATCACACTAGGCAGAGCCTAAGTGAGAGTCAAGTGTGGATTGTAGATGGTAGTGGTACAAGAGAGAACTAGCATGAGGAAAAGTACAAGTGGCTACAGGGTTTATATAGTAGTTGGTTGTGGGAAAGAGTTACCCAGAAGGTAAGTATTATGTAACCTGAGAGGAGAGTAAACTGAAGCATAGTGGACAGACTATGCTGATGAACAAGTGATAGAGAATCAAAGGGTGAGGAATGGTGTCAGCATAGGAAGGGAACTAGTGTCTATTGGAAGGTAATCATAGTGCAGTTTGGTAGTACAAGGAAAAGAAAAAGAGAATCATAACACTGCCACCACTAGCATCAGCCCTGACTAGCAGACTTGCACAACCACCTCAGACAGTTGGATTATCTCCTGGGTGGTTTTATCCCCATTTTCCAACACAAGGACCCTTGTAAAATTGCATCAAACAACTGCAAGGATTACTGTAACTAATGCATCAAGGTGTCTGGGAGTGGTGAAGCTTGCAAGTTACATTCTTGATGTCCTGTTTAACCAGGCTAAAAGGTCAAATGGCATGACACCAAATTATTGTGTTATGACATGCAGGATCCATTTGCCCAATATTGATGAGAAAGTGTCACTGCCATACACTGATGCTATTCTTCACAAACTTGCCAGATGGAATCCGACATCCCTGCTAGGCAGGTTCCGAGTATGCCTACTCCTACTCGGGTCACGGTGACTAAATGCCTTCCAGGCATACCACACGCGACTTCCACTGACGATGTATATGACGGCTATTACATTTCTAAGGGTGCGTGCATAGAAGAAACAACCCCGTACGACATATGTGGCTGCTTCTTTGTGTGTAGGTGAAATTATTGTGGTTAGCGGCTGGTAAGAAGATTGTGCAAGCTTTTTTTCCTCTTTCCGTCGCCGTTGATGAAATCTTGATATAAACAGGGCGATGGGCCAAGACGAAGACACGCCCACAGATGTCGACGACTTCAAGCTCGAGAAGTATTTATCTGAGGACAAACTCAAGGATGGGCGGCGGATGTCTACCTACCCACCTTTGGACTTGGTCGGCGGATTTGTGAACATAGTCCCTGTCCTTGAAGCAGCTCGTTGGGTCCAGGGCGATTCACAGCCGAAGCGTTCGTGTGGACAGCCGTCGTATCCACTCTCGTCACCCTCCGTATCACAAAGGCGAAGGATGCGAATGGAAAGGAGATCGATGTGAAGGAACAGTTTACGACTGACATCTCAGTGACAGTAACAGTACATGGTTTTTTAGGCGGCCGGCCAAGTTCCCCTGCTGTTTTGTCAGTCGTTCTGGTGAATGAGAGAATGAAATCCGTGGACGTGTCTGACGACCTCTCGTGCCGTATATATCGCGGCTGGTCCGCTCTTACGACGTTCCTTCCCCCCTTGTCAGTTTCTGTCGCTATCGTGTTCCTATATCCCTCCAGGTCGTCTCTGAGGGGATCTTGCTCTAAGGCAGGCCCATGCTTCCGAACTTTCTACCCTTTTCAACCTTTGTCGACATCGTTGTCTATCACTCGCTGTGGCAGACCGCCGTCGAAAGATGAAAATAGCATTGCGGAAACACATGGCCATTGATTTCTAAGTGGACCCGGTAGATGCACGCGTCGAATGGGATGGAGAATATTCCGATGTCGTTGATAATGGTAGCTTTCCCAGGTTTGTGGATGTGATGACACAACCTCGAGGCTGACAAGTTGCTAGGGAGCGAATAAGCAAAGTTCGTGAAGGGTTCGATAGTTCACTGGCAGTGAAACCTACTCGACCACTGTATCGTCCATGCAATAGCCCCAGACAAGGCAGGGAATCGCGATCACCAAACACACGCGCATTACTGTGAGCACACGGAACCCCACCACGAGATAAGAGATAAAGGGTGCGAACAAGACTGCTCAGAAGTCGAAACGAGTCGGCACAAGGGTGGGGTTGTTACACCTACGCGACACGCCTGATGCCTGGTAGCGGCGATCGGGAACCACAAACACATGGACGTGGCGCAGAGGAGAATACAAGACGAGGTTGTAAGGAGGGCCATGTGGCGCATGCTGCACGGTACGACTTGACACCTTGCACAGCCACAAGAGATCGTTGTTGCCAATATAACTGGCCAAAGGACAGGGGATGAATGCGGCAGGTATTCAACGCAAGTCGGCAACTGCGGCCATCTTACATAATAGATAGCCTATAACCACGTGTGCGAGTCCTCGTGCCAAGCGGAGTGTGAAAGTTAGTCGCTCGGCGCCACCTATCAACCAATCGACCCCTTACTATGACGAATCTACCCGGGTGGCAATATTGGCGTTCCGAGTTGTTTCAGGTTAGTGTGATCCTCCTTCAATGCCACGGCTTCGGATTTGTAGCCTGCTTCTCACGATCCTTCCAACGGGAATTTTCCTAGATGTTTGGTCAGCGATGAGGGACGTAAAACAACATCCAGACTGCTGTCATACGGGCCAATATTTTCTGACAGTCATGACGTTCGTGAGGCTGCTTACGGCCTACGGCCATCATTTTGAACCAGAAGTTTCATCAGGCACTATCCATGGAGTAACGGATACCCCGAACCTTCATAGAGCACTACCGGAGATGGTGAACCAGAAACGGATGGTTTGGGACAAAAAGAAATTTCCAATCGGCACAAGTCACCAGGACACTCGGGTCACGCAGAGCGCCGCTCCTCGTTTTATTTTTGCCCTGTCAGATCTGATGACATGAACATGGATCAGGTATGCCCTACGGGCGTCACACATATAGAGTAGGCACTCAGAGAGTGACAACTCACCCGAGCGCGGAATGTCCGAGATGATCGCCCTATTACTCGGGATTGCAACCCTCGTCGCTGTCCTGGCACTTGCCTCTGACAAGGGTGCAAAATCCCGTGGCCTGCCATATCCTCCAGGTCCGAAACCCCTCCCTCTGGTCGGAAATATCCTCCAGTTGAACACCGCTGAGCCGTGGTTAACATACACTGCATGGAAAAAGATGTATGGTAAGTTGGGTCTCACCGCACTGGCAGATGTATCGTCGTGCTCAATGTTGCAGGCGATCTGATGCACGTGCGGCTCCTTGGTCAGAACTTCATCATCCTGAATACAGAGAAGGTGGCCCGAGCACTGCTGGATCAGCGATCGGCACTGTATTCCGACCGCCCAGTCATTAAGGCTCACTCACTGTAAGCTTTATTACCTTTCCTATTCGACATTGCGGTACTGATCGGGTATTGACAAGGTTCGGCATGGACTTTAGTACGGTCATGTTGCCATATGGCGACGAGTGGAAGCTCCACAGGAAGCTTTTCCAGCACGCTTTCCGTGCAGAATCTGAAGCACATAATCGAATGGTGTACTTGAAAAGAGCACGTACACTTCTCACAAACTTGCTGGACGCTCCAGCGGAATTCGAGCCGCACATCAGGAAGTCAGATCTCGTTCTACCTTCCATAGTTTCTTGCTCTGATGATGATATTCTAGTTATGTGGCGTCGAATACCATGGCCCTTGCATATGGATATGAACCGACAACTGAAAACGATCCTATGGTCAAAGCTGTGACGTCACTGGTTGAGCTGCTTGCAAAGGCGCTTTCTCCTGAACTGAATGCGGTCCTCTCGGCGTTCCCCTTTAGTATGTTACAAAATTTTCATTCTGCATCACTTGTTTCACGCCTACACTAGTCGAGAGGCTTCCTGCGTGGTTCCTAGGGGCTGGGTTGTTGCGGGAGGTTGTTTACGGGAGGGAGCTTGCAGCTCAAGTTCTCAACAACCCGTTTAGCTGGGCCAAAGATCAAATGGTGTGATAAGGAGCCTGGCGCATATGGCCTGCAAGATTCACTATCCCAACAGCTTGCAGGGAGTGCTCAGCCATCCATGGTGGTTGATTGTTTGGCCCAGCTGGACGGGGATGACGACTGCTCCAGACAAGAAGATGCCATTAAATCAGCCGCTGCGACGATCTTCGTCGGTCAGTCTAATTCCCCTCAACCTGGGTAGTTCTAATACAATCGTACAATAGCGGGATTCGAGACGGTACGTGCGTGATGTCGTCATTTCCCGACGTATTTATACCGTTGTAGAGTTCATCTGCCATCCTTTCGTTCATTCTCGCGATGGTGTTGTATCCCGAGGTGCAGACTAAGGCGCAGACAGAAATTGATTCTGTCATTGGGGGCGATCGGCTGCCTAACTTCGATGACAGGGCGTCACTGCCGTACGTGGATGCTATCCTTCGCGAACTTGTTAGATGGAATCCGGTGACCCCACTTGGCAAGTTGTGGCGTATTTCTGCGTTTATACCCCTGCCTTACCACTTTTCAGGCATGCCGCACGCGACTTCTGGTGATGATGTGTATGAGGGGTATTACATCCCTAAAGGTGTGCGCGCGCGAAATCCAGCCCCGTGCGACGTATGTGGCTAATCTATTACCCGAAGGTGCACTCGTAGTGATTAACGTCTGGTAAGGGTATTACGCCAGCGTTTTTCTTTCGTCGTTTGTGATGGCCCTACACGAATAGGGCGATGGGCCGAGATGAGGACAAGTTTTCCGACGTTGATGACTTCAAACCAGAGAGGTTCTTGTCCGAGGAGGGTAAACTCAAGGACGGCCCGACGGTGTCTGCCAACCCAGTGTTCGGACTCGGTCGGCGGATTTGTGAGCATCGTTCCTTCTCTGTCGTCTCCTTGTTCATTCCACTCATACTGTCCGCAGGTCCAGGGCGGTTTGCAGCCGAAGCGTACGTGTGGACAGCCATCGTATCCATTCTTGCCGCGTTCGACATCACAAAGGCGAAGGATGCGAATGGCAAGGAGATCGATGTGAAGAAAGAGTTTACAACCGGCATCGCGGTGTGCGTGGTTACAAACCTTTCCCTTATTGCCATCCGACGATAACCATGGACGATTTTTCAGGCGGCCTGTCAAGTTTCCCTGCAGTTTTGTCAGTCGCTCTAGCGAACGTGAGACCACGATCCGTATGCATGGTGTCTGAGGGGATCTCATTTAATATGCGGCGTGCTGGTCCGCCGGTATGATCTTTTCACCCTTTCGTCGCCATTGTGTCCCTTGAACCCCCCTGACTTGTACTATATGTATTGTGGCGGTTAAATGTATGTTACATTCCGACATGTTTGTATGATAGATCGTCGACTAGGAGATGAAAGTAGCCTCGTTGAACACATGTCCATCTACTTCTAAGCCACCCAACAACCCGGAGATGACGTTGTCTTGACCCCGCACGACCAACTTTGTTTTGTTGTACCACTGGCAACAAACATACCGTACATTAGTGGATACCACACACCCAACGACGAAACAGACCTGGTAGATATATGGCTTGGTCCCCGCGACGTAATTGACCATTGTTTTGATCACATAAGGTATCTCTGCTAAAACGTCGACCTTTTCTATCAAACCTTTTGGGCGAGCGAGATCGCCTACGTCAACGTAGAGCGAAGCCGAGATGGTGCTTTGAGGAACTGTAAATATCGACGGTCCGGCCCATCGAAAGTCGAGTGCAGTAGGCTTCCTATAGCCCGTGTCGGCGTCCTGCACGGGCTCAATATGCGTCACGCGAGAGATGACGGGCGCTGATTCCTCGGGGACTTGATCGGGCCACTTGGTCTCCGCGGTCACGGCGGCCAACTTGCCGCCGAGGACGAGCGCGCCGACGTTCACAGTCACCCCACCCGACCCAGGGCCGTGTCTACCATGTGAATCGAGCGTGGTGAACTCCATTTGAATGGCGGATACGCCTCCGTGAGCGCGGCTCTGGAAACTGGCAAAGTTCCATCGGGAAGCGACGAGGTTGGGGCGCATGCCTTGGATGGCGTGGATGAATATGCCAATACCGTTGACGGAGGTGGCTTTGCCCTTGTAAATGAAGTGACCTGTTGCTTGGGAGTGAGGCCAAAAGCGATGAACGACGTATCCCTCGGGTTTGTTCACATCCTGGCCAAAGTGGGAAAATCCGCCTTTAGGTCCTTGGCCTATTTTGAAACCAGGTACAGAGGCAGGCCGGAGGACCTCGACTGACAGCTGAAGGTCGTCTGACACGTTGGCGTGAACGATATACTTCTCCGGGTAAGCTGGGTCCGAGGAGGGTTGGAACGTGACGGAAAAATGGTCTGCTTTGCATGAGCGCTTATCCAAACCGGGGGGAGGGGTGACGAAATTATGCACATTGGCGGAGCGCCAGATTGTCTCTTTCGTGCTTGGTTTGTATATCTTGGACGTGATCTGGATCGTGGGATACCACATACTAGTAGCCACTGGCGTCGGCCCTCGTGAGAGATCGGACGAACAGCAGGACTCACCCGACGGAGGAGTAAATGACTTGCCACATGAGCATAGTGTCATCCTCAAGGAAGAAGTAAAACGTTTGCGTCTCTGTGACAAAGCCACCGGCACATGTCCACTCCAAGTCCCGTTGCTGAAGGTCGCCGAACAAATCAGAAGCAGTGGTCTTGGGCTCGAACCCTGAGACAGGATGGAAGTTGGGTGCCTTGTGATCAACGTTGGAGGACTGGCTGATAAATTTTGAGAACCGGGCGGAGAGTGACGAGAATATACTCACAAAAGTGAGGAAAACATGATGGCAGATCGGATGGAAGAGGACGGTCAACACCCTGGAATGTTTGGCGGGAGTCAGAGACTTTGACCCCTCGTGCTCAATTTCGGAAGGACCCGACCCGATTCATTACTTGACCGTACACGCAACTCGCACCCTCCCAACGGTAAAGATCACTTTTGTTTCCTTCTGTCTGTACATGCACTCGAAAATTCGATCGACCCACATCACCCGCAAGTTAGCCCCTTTCTGCTCAACTTTGAGGCGAATGAATCCATTCAACCCGTGACATCTTATCTCCGCCAACTCATAAGACCAAACGGGGACTGGTCCCTGCTCGAACGCTCTCCTTCTCAAATTCAAACCGCCACATATGCGACCCAGAGATAGGTGAGCTGCCAAGCCTCGGACTCGCGCACCAATCAAACAGATGTTCCCACTGCGGAGTTCGAGGGTGGGCATATCACCTAAATCAGAGTGAACACATTCCTCCCGGATGGGACACAGTTTGAAATGGGGCCTGGCGTGCGAAGTCCGGTTTGAAATCAGACGTTGGTTTTCGACGGCTTCGCCCGTTTACCAGGACCATCGCGCAACCCTCGTTTCGCGAAAAAGCCAGCGAGGCGCGTGTAGACACCTTTACGCCCACCGACTCCATGTCAAATTTGCCTCGATCGAGTGAATGTTACCTTGCCCCCCATTTCCATCGTATGGTCTTGATTGCGCCCGTCAAGCGTGTGGCTGGAGAAGAACCAGAGTTCCCGCCTTGTCCACGAACGAGAATGTCGATTGTTACGGTAATCGCTCTGGGCGACTCTCAGGCTTGCGGGCCGGAGTATGATGATGACGAGACCAAACTACCCAGCGCTGGAACTGCGGTCCCAGCGCAGTTTCTCATATCCGCTTCACGATGACATATGTACTGGTTTGATTTCATATAACTATAACCTTCAAGTTTGACTTGGGGCCATTTCGACACAGTACTCGTCGACTTTTGGGCTTGACGGCTCCATATTTCGTGGGGTATCCAGAAACCTACGGCATCATGCCAACGACGCCCGTCCCAGCCCTGGGGCGCGAGGTCCGGATGATCGGGTCAGGCCGACGACATAGCGGGCCGGCATCACGAAGGCGTGCTTACCCCTTGTACGGCGACGTCGCTGATTTTGGCATCACCTTCCCCAAGCACAATCCGATAAGCAATGACTATCCCTTGACGAATAAGCGAACAAGTACAATGCATCGCTTATGTACAGACTGACCGTGAGGCGGACTCATTACGTCGATAACGGTCACAAACGTGAATAGATACGTTACTTGTCGCCATCGGATCTGCCAGGCGTATCCCCATGTTGCGGTCAGGGAGATATGCAGGTCGGCGCGATAACACGTTCGTCGCTCCTCCTCCACTCACTCAATCGGGGCCGAATTCTGATTGGTCCAGCCCGAACGGGCCGGCGAGGTAAAGTGGATTATGTGGTCATCCGTCCAACACTCGTTCAAAGCGTCCTTTAGAGCGCAAAACTCCACCCTATCAGATCAGATCAGTGGCGCCGTTCTGGCTGATGCGATCAAGAGGCTTGTCCTGTCGTAGAAGCCTCCATGCAGCATGGGTTCTCCAGATGGGCGTGCCTATTTTCATTTGCGCGACCCTGAGCAGACGACAATAGTTTAGCTTGCCACCAACGGTGTCGACAAGGCCATGTTCCTCGTTTGCGAAACAAACGTGTACGTTCGCCACCGGCCGTCATGAAAAAGGAATGGGTTTCTCGGATTGGACGAGGACGCATGAGCGTGCCTCGGGGACCTAGATCTAGAGTAGGATCGCACTCGGGCGCTGGAGAACCTAGATCCAGATCCGAGTGGGGGAAACGGGGGTCACTTGGCTCAATCATATGATGACACAAGATGCGTTCGCGTATTACCCGACGCTGGCGATATCTGTCCGTTTCTGTCGGGCATCTCGACTGCCCGACTTTTGCGGATAGGCAGCAGCTGTGGAGTGGGGCAAGGGTGCGTTAGTCTCGCCGCGATGTCTGGTATGTGCAAGGACGATATCGGTGGCGGACCTACGATCATCGCGTGCCTTGTGATGCCTCCGATGGGATGTACTATCAGGCGTAACGTTGGCACGTCACTCAGGGGTCAGGACATCTCTCGAAGCCCGGATGCTGTTATCGGTTTCGACCACACCCTGTAGAGTATCACGAGATCAAGGGGAAGACCTAGGAGAAATCCCGACCCTATTGAGTTCAGATGCGAGCCGATAGACGAAAATCTAAACATGGCACGAACACCACTATGCCGAGCGCCTTGCTCCGCCTTCATCTTTTAGAAAAAAGTCGGCTCTTTTTCGCGACGCGCCATCAACCGTTATCGAGACGCGTGCAACGTATGACGTTGATAATCGGATCCAAGCCAGGTCGACTTCCATTCTATCACGATCCCAAAAGAAACGTTGCCGATTAACGTCAAGCCACATTGACCCGGGCCGACCAAGAGAACCCAAAAACTCTGCTTCCGATGGAGTCGATGTGTGGGGAAGGCGTAACGCGACCGTGCATGAGCCTCATGTGGGTGATAATGACTCCGCTGGGGTAATGGGTTGTCCGGTGGTGTTAGACCGTATCGCCGCTCGTCGTGACATAGAAAGCCACGACTCCACCACGGTCGTGTGTGTGAACGAGGTTGTGACACACACGATACACGGCAGAGCGTCGCGTACGCTTGCACGGCCGACACTTGTGCGAACGGAAAGGTTATTTCACCGCGATGCCGAATGCCTCAAACAAACGAGCACGACAATACATTCATCCAAGGGAAACGAGAATGACCAAAGAGTTGAACAAAACGCCGATACGACATAAAACTGAAAAAAAGAGGAGGGTGAGATGGGGCCTCAGACGATCTCGACGAGTTTCATCGCATCGTGCTGCGGTCGCATTGATTCTGGACTAGCCTGATCGAGCATCGAAATGATGTTCTCGATAGCGGTCATACTCTTCCCCTCGGCAAACAGTCCCAATCGAAATTCATACGCCATCGATGAGACCGAACTCACACTCTTGACGTGGCTGATTTCGGCATTGTCCAATTTGGTCAACGGGGTCGAGAGGCATTTGGTGGCACGGGAACTGTGGCACGATCGCGTGACAGAAGGGAGCGTTTCGCGCCGCTTGCGGGGTGTGGTGACGCGGGTTGGACGGTTTTCATCGTGGACATGGTTCAGCGTGATCGGATCATGTCGGGAATCGATGATACTGGCTTGGCTGGACAGAGGGTCTCCCACGTTGTCTAGGTTGACAAATACGGAGATGCCGAAGGCGTCGAGGGCCGAGGAGGACGAATAGAGGGAGGATGCCGAGATTCGCGAGAGGGTCAGGGAAGCGAGGGTGGGTGTCCTTGAAGCGGCAGCGTCGTCGTGGGCGTCCACGGGGCCGGTCGCGTTCATGAGTGTGCCATCGACGGCGAGCCAGACGTCTGAGGAGGTTTTCTTCCCGGTCGGACTCCAGGGGGAGGGAAGAGGGCCAATGTCCGCTTGCGTGAGAGGCGAAGCCAGGAAAGCGCGTCGATCGGGGAGGGAGATGACCTCGAGACTTCCATCGGACATTGTGGTAGGAGAGAAAGTGCTGCGATCAATGTGGACTATTACCGGTGAGGACGGCGTTCTGGGGGTACGAGGTGACCAGGGGTGAAGGGTGTGAAACGAGGGGGGAGTATGAGAACTCCGAAAGGGAGATGGACTGCCTGGGGATACGATGGAAGAGTGTTCAAAGGGACCCAAGCGGATATCGGGCGTCGCAAATATGCCCGAGAAGGACATGTTTGGGAACGAGGGATGAAATATACGGTCAGGGTCGGAAAGGGCGGGTGTGGGGGAGTCGGTCGAGGGTGCTGCGGAGGAAGCAAGTTTCAGGGGTGCGGGATCTTTTACCAAAGGTGTGTCTGACACCCTGAGAGAGGCAGAGGGTGGCCTGGCTGTGACGGGTTGTGGGAGGGCGGATTTGGATGACCTGGTGAAAATGCGAGTGAGAAAGGCGATGAAGGAATGCCAGAGATGCAAGAGTGCCATCGTGTGTATGGTACGAGGAGGAGGAGGAGAAAGGAGGAGAAAGAGAAGGCTAACCGACGCGGCTGACATTGAGATCGTCGGCCTCGCGCTTGCTGCGTGTCTGATGCGCACGACTGATAAATGTATCCGGAGCGATGTCCTTTCTTTCTTGTCGACCAGCGCAGCACCCATGCAATGCTCTCTCCCTCCGACATCCATCACAACCCACACAACACTCTAACTGCCAGTGACAACAAGTCCCGCTCGAGGTTATCCCCTTCTGACACTCCCCAGTCCGACTCGGGTCTCAGTATATCCTCCAGCTCTTCCGGTGAGGTCAGTCTTGTCTTGGATTCGGCCCTCCGTACGTGGCCAATGGCTGGTCGCTCGACCGCGTAGATCACTCGCCACACCGTCCTCGTCAGCCCCACCGTTCTGTCCGTGTATCTGATGTCTTCCTCGCTTCCCCAGATCATGGGCACTCCCTTTGATCTCGGCGCGCAGCGTTTCGAATATCCGTTCCCCCAAGCCCAGGGCTCGCCAACCGACCCCTTCCTCCCGCTATCGTCCTCCATCACGTCCCATTCCCACGCCCAACTCCCGCCCTGGCCCATCCACATCTCAAAGTCGTTCCCTCTCACACCGCCCCCGCTAGGTCGACTCAAGGCACATCCGAAGCTACGCCCCGCCTCCGTACGCGAACCACCCGTCCCACCTGGCCTCGTCAAGCGTCGCAGCCGCATCCCCGGCGTACAACATCAATCCTCCTCCGAAGAACCAAGCGACAAAAGTGACGTGAGCGACGACATCGCACGCGCACAACGCTTCGTCCGTCTCCCATCCAGCCTCATAGAGTTACCGCGACCGAGTCCGACTCAGCCAGACGATGCGGTGCTCAGGCCGCCGCAGATCGTATCTTTGAAGCAAGCCACCTCGTTCCCGATCGGGTCATTCGATCGACCTACTGTGGAGGACCCTGCTGGCCGTGCTATGTCTGCCTCATCAGACGGTCCTCCTCGTCCACCGGTTGTTGTAAGTGCCTCTGCTTACAATGCTTGAAAATGGGGAACCGCATCCTTGTCCTGTCTGTTTCACGCTCGACATGCTTACCGATTGAACACAACACTGTTAGTTGCAACGAGAGAGGAAAGTGAACCATGTCCGCGAGGAAATTTACTCCGTTACAGTCTATTGTTGGATAGCTGCCAGCCAACGTGAGTGTGTTATACTTGCGCAGGGTCTTCCATCTGATCGGGTCTAGTATGCCGATTCGTTTTCTATTTTCTAGGGTGGTTATGGAGGGAGGGTTATTGATTTGTACACCGTACGTCCGTCTGGATTCGCAATGCGATGCGCTGACCAGCCTGCCAGACGTTTGCATCCGGCTTGCACGTCCACACCAGCTGTATCTATTCCAATGCACATCATATTCTCATGCAGGCCCTGCACCTCATTCATTCGTATAAATGAAAATGCTTCTTTCTTGATCACATGACATGTGCTTTCATAGGCTCCTTTACCCATTATGCCATCTACGATACCGCTACTCGTTTATACGCCTGAGCGACGTTTTGAATTACGCTGATTATATCCACTGGTACACTTTTTACTTTTTTTTTTTTTACCGTCAGATGGCGGCCGCATCGATTCCAGACACGTTCATTCCCTTGATGTATCCCTTCGGGTCCCCGCATAGCACTGCAATGCATGTAATGTATCATTACCACCCCCACGATTCTACATCGTTGCCTAGTGCGATGCAGACTCACTGCCTTGGCCTCGAGCCCACCACGTGTCCGATCATATGTAGCATGATAACTTTTTGAGGGACATCTTTTATTGACTTGCCAGTTGGGTTTGCCGGTTCGCCATGGCGATAATCTGATCTTGAGGCTGGGCCCATCAAACGGCTCATACTACTCCGCAGCATCGGCACTTTGCTACCGCCATGGGGCGTACACTGCTAGTGTCGTATGTATAAAGGGACGTAAGCACCAACGGTGGACTGCATGACCCAAACGCAATACCCCGACGAGAAAGAGCCGCATTCGAACTGGGTGTATCCAGCCCAGGACACAGTGCATACCTCGCGCGATGGTGTGCCTGCGCCGGGGCCCGCGCCAAGCGCTTATACAGCC
>JBBPJV010000779.1:0-15140 GCA_038088915.1 Sutorius aff. eximius
CCCATAATTGTACGAAACGTGGATGGATCAGTTAATAAATCAAAGCAAGTGCTCTACTCTGCCCACCTTTTCATCAACATTGACGGGGTTGCCATGGAGCAATCTTTCCACGTCATGAACTGTGGTTCCCACAATGTTATCTTGGGTATTCTATGGCTAACCTTAGCCAACCCCCATATCGATTGGGAGAAAAAGACTTTGGAAGTAGACAAATCCAAAGACCAATCTAAAAACCTCCACCAACTTTATCGAGCTGACACTGAGCAACATGATGCCCACTTCAAGAAAAGTTCCCCAAACACTTCCATCAAGCACGTGGTTCATTCCATGGAAACAGACCAACACCTCTTCAATTACATCAACGAGTGGATGCCCAGGACGTGGCAAATTGATACTCGTCAACATGCTATTCATAGGGGGTGGATCCCATCAAAGGACGGACAGTACCTTCCTGTGAAGTCAATTGCTGCCACCATGACCTCAACCCAATTAGCTGCGGATGCTAATAAGTCCAAGAATGCCACCATCCTTCCTGAGGCATTTGCCACCTTCAAAGACATATTCACTAAAGAGTTGTGTGACCACATTCCCCCATCTCGACCCTATGACCATGAAATTAACCTGAAACCGGAGTTCAAAGCATGGATATCCTCTCCATATAAACTCGACCCTACTCAGGAAAAGGCCCTCAATGAGTTCCTAGAAAAAAACTTAAAGGTGGGCAAGATACAACCCTCGCAATCAGAGCAAGCATCCCCTTTCTTCTTCATTCAAAAGAAAGATAGAAAGTTATGGCCATGCCAAGACTATCATTATGTCAACCAACACACAATCCGTGATGATTATCCCCTTCCTCTCATTTCTTCTTTGATAGATAAACTCAAGGGGTCCAATGTCTACACCAAATTCAACGTACAATGGGGGTACAATAACGTAAGAATCAAAGACAGCCACCAATGGAAGGCAGCCTTCAATATGCATCGGGGACTCTTTGAGCCCACAGTAATGTTCTTTGGACTCACCAATTCCCCTGCCACCTTTCAACGTTTTATGAATGACTCCTTCCAAGACATGATTGTGGAAGGATGGCTTATTATCTACATGGATGATCTGCTGATTTTCTCAGCTGATGACAAGGTCCATGAAGAATGAACTCAATGTGTCCTCCAAAGGATGCAAGAACTTGACCTACACTTAAAACTAGAAAAATATACCTTTGCCACAAAGGAAATCGACTATCTTGGGTTAGTTATCCAAGAAGGGCAACTGGCCATGGACCCGGTTAAACTCAACGGGATTAAAGAATGGCCAGCACCCCAAACCTTGACCCAATTACACTCGTTCTTGGGATTTACTAACTATTACTGGAGGTTCATTCCGGATTATTCTAACATCATCCGACCCCTTCTTGCCCTCACCAGGAAGGATGCACGTTGGGAATGGACTGATGAATGCAAACAGACCTTCTTACACCTCAAGAAGGAGTTCCAAGCCAAACCGGTCCTAGTTCTCCTGGATGTTGCTCATCCATTCACCATTGCTTCAGATGCCTTGGCATTTGCCTCCGGGGCTATCCTTCTGCAAACAGACGTTAATGGGGATTGACACCCCATATCATATTATGTCAAATTGTTCTTGGACGCAGAATGAAACTACGACATTTATGACTGGGAACTTCTCAGCATTATCCGAGCACTTAAGGAATGGCGTCATTACTTACATGGAGCCCCATTTCCCATCCAAGTCTTCACTGATCACAAGAACCTCCTCTACTTTAAACAACCACAACATCTGAATCGCCAACAAGCATGTTGGCTCTTAGACCTTGCTGACTTCAATCTGAAACTCATCCATGTCGAAGGGAAACTTCTTGTCAGTCCTGATGCATTGTCCCACCATCTGGATTTATTTCCTTCTGGAACTGACAATGAGGGTGTTGCTCTCCTCCCTCCATCCCTTTTTATTAACCTCATCAACATGGCGCTGGTAGACAAAATTCACCACTCCTCTCTCTCAGATGAGGTAGTTTTACAGCATTTGCAGTGCATTGAAGACATTCCGACATCCCTATGTGGCCGGTTGGCGGATTTCCAAATGGTGGATGGTGTACTCACTTATCAAGGCCGTGTATATGTGCCTCTGGAACATCGTCATGCTATCCTCACACGTTGCCATGACCATCCCTCCGCCGGCCACCCAGGGTTCCTCAAAACTCATCAGTTGGTCGCTTCCGAATGCTGGTGGCCTGAACTCACAGCATACGTCTGCAACTTTGTTGCCAGATGCTCTGATTGTCAGGCCACCAAAGTGAATACCCACCCTTCCTGCCCACCGTCTTCTCCAATCCATTCTTCCACTACCCATCCCTTCCAACAATTGTCCTGTGATCTGATTACTGGACTGCCCTCCTCCTCTGGTTTTGATGCCTTGTTGGTCATGGTCAACCATGGCCTTACAAAGGGGGTGATTTTGTGCCCCACTACGACTTCTGTGACCACTGAAGGAATTGCCGACCTATTTTTCCACAAAGTCTACTGATGATTCAGGCTTTATTCCAAACTTATTTCAGATAGAGGCCTGCAGTTCACTTCTGCCTTTGCCAAAGCCCTCGGAAATGTGCTTGGGTATAACCTTGCCCTCTCCACCGCTTACCATCCTCAAACTGACAGGGAAACTAAGAGAGTCAATCAAGAGATTGAAATGTATCTATGCATTTATTGCAGCAATTCTCCATTTATCTGGGCAGAATCTATTACTCACATGGAATTCGCCCACAACCACAGACCCCACTCCATCATGGGACAATCACCATTTTTCCTTATGATGGGCTACGAACCCATTCCTCTATCCTCCATCCTCAAGTCCTCCTCACAAACCCCTGCCATGGACGCTCATATCAAGGCTCTACTAGCAGCACGAGATGAAGCTCTAGCAGCCCACAAGCTAGCCTGCCAAGTCATGGCCAATTGGAATCATTCCAAGTTCTGCCCATTCCAAAAGGGAGACAAGGTTTGGCTGGAAGCCCAAAATCTAAAACATTCCGTCGCCTTCCTGAAACTAGCACCGAAAAGGGAAGGATCCTTTACCATCACCCAGGTATTGTCCCTGATATCCTATAAACTCTGCCTCCCCAGTACCTGGAGAATTCACCCTATTTTCCATGCTTCCCTTCTTTCCCCATACAAGGAGACGGAGGTCCATGGTCCTAATCTGACACGGAAGCCTGCAGAACTTGTCAAAGGAGAAGAAGAGTTTGAAATAGAGAAGATTCTCCAGCATTGCGGAACACCGTCCTTCCGCCAGTTCCTGATCCGATGGAAAGGATACCCACTGGAAGACGACTCCTGGATCCCAGAATGGAACTTGAAATATTCAAAGGCTGCTCTGAAGGAATATAAAGAACTCCATCCTCGCTCTTTTCCCCATGTCTCAGTTGCCTGTCACCACCCTACACCTACTAAACTGCTGACTACTGTTATCCAGAATGGCAATCACCTACCCCACTCCTCTCAATGCCACCAAAGCTGCTATTGAGGCATTGGTATTGGAGGATCCTTCTGCTCTTAGTTCATTACTAGACACTGAATTGTCCGTCTCAGTATCCGAATGGAGAGATGAGTCCTTGCCCATGTTCTTTCATATCTCGTCAGCCCTGCCGCAAGAAGAAGAAGAACCCATACCTACGTCCATCCTATCCATGCTCTCGGACCCAATCCAAGCTGATGTAACAGGTTATAATTTTCGCAATTAGCCTAACACTACAGACCAGCCTAGTGCCACTAGCAAAGCCCTGTACTTGTTATGATACTGTCCTCTTTAACCTACATTTATCCTAGTCTAGGGTTAGCCTAACTAGTATGCTACATTCACTTCACTTTGGACTTCGTATTTCCTATACTATAGCTCACATGATGGGTCTGCACCTGATCCTGTCATGTGATTGCCATTCCTGTCCCTGGCACATGATCTAGTCATGTGACCATTATGTACTCATGGACTCTTACCATATTTATGATGTCATAGGGTCTAGACCATTACATCATAGTCTAGCCCTCTATGTCACCACCTTCTCTTATATACTTGTACCCTTATTTAGTATTGGGGTATTGGCACAGCATGGTCTGTGCACTGACCCTTTGCATATATAAAGGGCATGGTGAGACAGACTGGGTTTCCCCCCAGTCTTGTCAACCTGTGCATAGCCTGGGTCTAAGGGGAAGTGGCCATCAGCTGCTCTATGCTTCTCCTCCAGCATGATGGCTCATACTTGACTGTTCATTCCTTATCCTCTCATCGTACACCATTGCTGGATGTCATACCCAGCCTCCTCTCTATTAGATTGTTGTTAGCATGTCATCAGATGGCCCTCCAATGCCATGCACTTGGGGTTAGGGTTAGAGATTCGCCTTGCCCTTAATGAGTTCCTCCTTGGGCTCGTTACAGTACTACAGGCAACCAACAGACTTAGTTGTGAGTGAGTCTCACTACTTATCTTATCTTATCTCGGTCTCTCTATTTTATTTCTCTTTCTTCTCTTTATAGTTATGTTCAATCTCCAGATCTGATCTCTGGATTATCCCAAGATCTGCCCAGGATCTTGGACCCTGTGTCTGCATAGCCTTTCTTTAATTTCCATGCTGTGTATGGCTATGTTGCCTCACCTATTTAATCACCATGTACACAGCCTCGAGGCTATGCACTTCTCTTCCATTTGATGCACAGCCCAGTGCTGCACATTCATCTCTGTCTCACAGCCTTGACAGCTATGCCTCATCTACCTGTATTTATCTACTGATCTCGGATCTACGGTACACATGTACAAACAGTAGTCAGTAGTATATAAGGGCGAAGTCCCCAGCCAGTGATCCTCAGTTTAGATTACTTGGAGTTTTCCCTCATCGGACCTCCCTCTGAGTGATATGAATATCCCTCATCTCTCCTGATTGAAGTGGCAACCTGGTGCATCGTACCTATGAAGCCTTTGAGGTTGTTTCAGCCAGAGTTGACACCGTTGACCTTCCAGATGGCACACATGCCATCAAACCAGGTGTGCCCAATCAGGACTACGAACTGTCCATGTACCACTACCTGTCCTCTTCCCGCCTTGCCATTCCCATTGAGTCACACCTTGACATGGACTCTCCCCTTTATGCCCTCTACAGAGCAATGCTCCAATCAGAACATCTCGGAATCCTTACCTGCATGGAATCTCATGAAGCCAGATCTGAACTCCACCGTACTATTACCAATTCCATATACTCCGAGCTCCATTCTGCATTGGCTCAACTTGGATTTCAGCTCTGATTTGGAGAGTTATTACATGATGTCAACAGATACATTCAGGAACTAGCTAGGGAAGGACTGCTAGAATAGTGCATTGGATCTCCTGACCCCCTTCCCATTCTGCCACCCACACCTTCGGCCTCTTCCTCTCCTCTCAACTCTGAAGAAGCAGCACTCATGGATAGAGTCGAGGCCTATTGGACCAGTAACGCTGGTCATACCCCTCTCCTTTGAAGCCACCCCCGTTATGCTGAAGCATGTTACCATTGTCACCAGTTAGGACATAACCAGGTTGCCTGCCCCGTCTATCAGTGCCCCATCTGTCTTTGATTCACTCCTGGTCATGCCCAGCGTAGATGCCCACTTCGTCATCGAGCCCATCCCCCTATGATTTCTACCTCCTCGTCCTTGGCCTCTCCAGGATCCACTTGGTCCAATGGACCAACCCGTTCCACCCATAACTCCCCTAGAGTCTCCACTGCCCAAATCACCACCAGACTGGGACCACACAGATGAAGGGATATTTATCTCTGCGAACCCTCTCCTGTTCCCCACTATGATCCCAACATCGACTATTCGTTGGATTACGATGCGGAGAGAAACATGATGGATTCACCAGGATTTGACAATTAGTATGGGTTTTCTCTCATCGGTGCCTTGAGAGTACAAAGGGGATACTGTTATGATTCCTCTTTTTCTCCCTCTTTTTCCTCTGTATTACTAGAATACTTCTCTTTCATCCAGCCCACCACCTTCCTATCCAATAGTCTTGCTTCTACACTTGCTGGTGGGCAATATCCCAGGTACTTAGTTCTCTTTTACCCTCTTGTTCTCCTCAGTTACATAATCATACCCTATCAGGTAACTCCTCCCCACAGCCTATTACTATATAAACCCGTAGCCACCATCCATATTTCCTCATGCTAGTTCTCTCTTGTACCACTATCATCTACAATCACAACTCGAATTCCACTTAGGCCTAGCCTAGTGAGACTCTCTGAGATTAGCTCACCTCGACCTCCACCCTCTTTCTACAAAGGGGATAGTTCTTCAGGCATTGCATCCCTCACTTAGGACTTAGTCCACTCTTCGTCAGTGTCTTCAACACCTCCTCGCCTATTGTCCTTGACCGTCTTTGACCCACTGTTAAGTGGTCATTACTCTGTTACAAGTGTCTTGTTGCTACACCTTGAGCAACTCATCTACACCCATCCTCGTTGAACTCCGTCAACCTCAACCTCAACCCTAAGCCCTAGTGGTTGTTGGTGATCATCAAGAGCTACGTCTGGTCCTACCTGGAACAGTTGTAACAAAGCAGTGCTCGCTACTTATTCTCCTTAACCCTGGAGTCATGGGTTCAACCTCATAATGAAGTCTAGTTCAAGTGAAACGGGATCAAAACCTACACTAAAGTGGTGATGAGGTGGAATGACTAGAACAGGCTATGATATCCTGCAACGTTTTACGATAAAGAGGAATGAAGAGGAAACATGTGATACAATGACCACAGGCAAGGGTGAAGGAGAGCTAGGTACTCCACTTAAGCCTAGGAGTAATCCTGTAACGAGCCCAAGGAGGAACTCATTAAGGGCGAGGCAAAGCTCTAACCCTAACCCCAAGCGCACGGCATTGGAGGGCCACCTGATGACGCGCTAACCAACGATCTAGAAGAGAGGAGGCTGGGTATGACGTCCAGCAACGGTGTACGATGGTAAGGATAAGGAATGGAACAGTCAAGTATGAGCCTTAGCACTGGAGGGAGATATGATAGCAGCTAAGGCCATCTCCCTTGAACCCAGGTAATGCATAGGTTGACAAGACTGGGGGGAAACCCAGTCCGCCACACCATGCTCTTATATAGCAGAGAGGCCAGCGCACAGACCATGCTGTGCTGTACCCCTTATAGTAATAGTACATGAGAGAGCGTGGTGACGTAGAGGGCTAGACTATGACGTAATGGTCTAGACCCCATGATATCATAAGTAAGGTAATAGTCCGTAAGTACGTATGGTCACATGACTAGGTCACATGCCAGGGACGGGAATGGGAATCACATGACAGGATCGGGTGCAGACCGATCACATGAGCTATGCTATAGGCAATACAACTAAGTCCAAAGTACGATGTAGTCCATAAAGTGTAACGAAAGTGTAGACTAGCTAGGCTAACCCTAGACTAGGATAAAGTTAGGTTAAAGAGGACAGTATCGTAACACCACTGGTGTTTCTCCGTTCTTCACGAACAAGGGTTATCACCTGAACTTTTCTGTTTACTCTGAACGTTCTCTGACCTCCTCTGCAGCTTCCTCCTTCATCACTGATTTGGACAGACTCCATGAGTTCCTCCGATTGGAGATGTCGGAAGCGGAGAAGCGGTATCAAGGTCCTGCTGATGCAAAGCGTAGCCCTGCTCCTGACTTCAAAGTTGGAGATATGGTATACATGAAAGCCAAATACCTCCATTCTACTCACCCTTCTAAAAAACTTTCCGAGAAAAATCTTGGTCCATTTCCGATTATTGCCCATCTGGGTAGTCATTCTTTTACTCTATGTTTACCGGACTCCCTCCGTTCTGTTCATCCTGTTTTTCACGTCTCACAGTTAGAACCTTCAACTCCGAATGCTATACCAAACTGTGTCCAACCTCCGCCACCTCCTGTGGAGGTTGACAGAGAACCGGAGTATGAGATCGCAGAGATCCTCGACTCCAAGATCGATCGGAGAAGGCGTCATTGCCAACTCCTGTACCTGGTGCATTGGCTTGGATATGAGGGAACTGACGACGAGACTTCCTGGCTTCTGGCCACGGAGTTGGCAAATGCGAAGGATCTTGTCACGGACTTCCATCGGAGGTACCCCGGTAAGGCTGGACCGCTGCCTGCTCCGGAATAGGAGTCTCCATCGTGCTCTCACTTTTTTCTTTCTCTCTGCTGTCTTCTGGTCACTCCGTTGCCTTTTCTTTTCCTCCATCGTACCTTTGATTACCATCCATTTAAAGAAAGGAAAACAAAGACAAAAAAAAAAAAAAAAAAAAAACAGAAACAAAAACAAAAAAAAGTCTATTACTGTACACTACTTAGTCCTCCGTTTCCCCTCCTTCCTCCTCCGCATCCTTCTCCAGGACCTCTCCATCCGTGTCGTCCTCTGTCTCTTTCTCTGCCTGCACCCCGACCTCCGCGGTCTCCAGCCCCTTCTGGACCCCCGCGCTGCTTGTCGTCCTCCCCTCCTTCCCTCCCAGCCACAGGCAGTGGCCCTCCACCGTGTTCGCCAGCCGTTCCAGTGACTCCGCTATGCGGAGCCACGTTTGCGCTGATGGTTCCCCGGCCGCTGGTCCCCACACCCTTCCCGCCGCTGCCTTCGACCGTCCCGCCACTGGGATCTCTACGATGAGGCAGACCCATCTCTTCTTCTGCTCCCCACGTGGTGCCTCCTCCATCTTGCAGCACTCCATGTGCGCCCTCGTGCACTTGACACACACAGTGCCTTTCTTGCTCGACCCCTGCAGCGTGCACACTAGTCAGCGCACGATGCACCGGTCACAGGGGCCCTCCTCGGGGGCCTTTCTCTTCTTCCCTTTCGTCTTCTGCCCATCCTCCTCCTCAGAGTCGGTCAGGTCGATGGGTTCCTGTGTTTTTGTTAGCAGTTAGTTTCTTTTTCGTTGCGTACAGTACTCACCACGTTGCCTGATGGGCCCCGCTGCCTCTCCTTTCCCTTTCCTTTCCTCTCCCTCTCCTTCTCTCTCTTGTGCTCTGCCCTCCGTCGCGCCAGCTCCTTCCTACGCACCTCCACCACCGCCGCCTCACGTGCCCACTCCCGCTCCTCCCTCTCATGGCGTTCCTGCTCCTCTTGCTCGCGCCGTTTGCATTGTTCCGCGTCGTGTCACACTCGCACAGCCTTCTCGCGTTCCTTGCGCTCCTGGACCTGCCAGAGGCGAGCCATCAACTCCTGCTCGTCATCTTCCAATGAGGGGGTGGGTGTGCGGTGATCGGACATGGTGGTTGCTTGGTCGGTAGTTGGTGTGGTTCAAGATTAACCAGGTTTTCCGACACAGGTAAAATTTTGCACTCCGAGGGCGCATATTGGGACTCCGCCTGGTAAGCGACGCCACCATCATCACTTCCGTTTCCGGTTATCCTCTCTTCAGGGGCTTGACCGCCCCCTCGGACTGGCTCCGACCCAGACTTCCGCGCTTACCACAGCCTCGAGGGCTCGGCCTTAACGGGGGGGCACTGTCATATCCATCATTCTGCTCCTAATCGTGCCTCCTCCGCCCATCCTCCGACCTTCTCCAGTCATCTCCGGCCTCCCTCGCACGTCCTCTGCCCATCATCATCATTCCTCCCTCAGAGTTACACCCCAGAGTTCATACCTCCACTCGGATTAACCTCGGTTTTACCTCGGCCATCGTCGGACTTACTGAAACGAGACTGTACACTAAACCTAAGTACAGACGAGGTGGAACGACGACGAGAACCGACTATGACGTTCGGCAACGTTTTATGACAAAGAGGAGAGAAAAGGGAACACGTGGAATGGTTACCACGGGCAAGGATAAAGGAGAGGGTACTAGGTTTCCCAACTTAGGCCTGAGGTACAATCCCAGGTAATGCCCAAGTGAGCTAGACTGGGGGACAGTCGTAGCTACACTCAGGTATATATACAAGTGTTAAGAGTATTACTAATACATGACTAATATATCGTGGGACATGGTACGATAGATAAGAAAAGGTACAACCAATAGCAGAATAGACTCTTATCTATGATGTCATGGGTCTAGACCAGTCACATGATCTGACATCATAGGAGTCTAGGTCTGGTCACGTGATCGTGAGAAGGGAAAGATAGGGGGAAGTCACGTGACCTGGCTGTGACAAAATAAAGAGAAAGAAAAGTGTAAACTACGAGTGTAGAAGTAGTGTAGTTAGGTTAATGGAAACGAGTTCGTAACACTTACTATATATCATCCGTATCATTGTCCCTCTTACATGTTTCATCCATTACTCGACATTTGATGTTACGACTGTTCCGGGTAGGACCAGGCATAGCTCTTGATGATCACCTCAACCAGGTAGGGTTCAGGGTTGACGATGACTGAACGATGGGGCGAAGGGGAACGATGAGGAGTTGCTCAAGGTGCAGCAACAAGACACATGTAACAATGTAACGACCACTTAACAGCGGGTCGAAGACTGACAAGGAGGACGATGAGGAGGTGTTGATACACCGACGAAGAGTGGGACTTAATGCCCAAAAGACTACCCCCTTTGTAGAAAGGGCAGTGGTGACGAAGGTCGAAGGTAGTGACGACTAGTCAACGGTCCACACTAGGCGAAGCCTAAGTGAAACGGGGAGTGAGATTGAGATGATGAGAATACAAGAGAGAACTAGCGTGAGGAACTACGGACGCTAGCTGCGGGTTTATATAGTACAAGGACATGAGAAAGAGTTACCCCTTCGGGTACTGTCATGTGATCGTAAAAGAGAAAGAAACGGCTAAGTACTGATGGATATCGTCTACCGGCAATTGAGAGGGCAAGAGACTAGAAAGGAATAGGTGGTAGACATGGTGGAAGTGTTGGTAGTACACAGTATAGGAAAAGAAGAGGAGAGATCATAGGGGAAGCGGAAAATCGTAACATTTGACATCTGTCATTCGTATCCCTAACACTCCTACATGTTTCAGTCACACTTGACATCTGTCCTCCTTATTCCGTACCTTACTCTGTCCGTACTTAAGGACTGCATCTTCCATGTATATTCCTTAGTATGAATATCGAACAAGCCAATCTCCCCTCGTGTCCAATTCCCTCCTATGTCTCCTACCCTCTATTCCTACAAAGTCCGAGGACCTGGACCTATACAAGGGCGCGACACATAAGTCCTACACTAACATCCTCCTAAGTTCTCCTACTCCGTCTCCTCCGTTTTGGACCTCTGGTCCTCCCCCGCCACTTATCCCTTCGTCCCTCTAGATCTCTGGTCGGACTTGCCAGACATCATTCGGAAACGAGCTCGGAGATCATGGAGTCTTAACAGAGTCGATGAACGTGTGGGTAGCCCCTGAGTCCAGTAAGGCTGGGGTGTTGCCTATTTCGGTCCATCACTGTTTTCCTTCATGGGTGGCAAACCCATATACCTTGGTGTTGAGTGAGAACTCGATGGGTCCTTGTGACCATGTGAAGCCGGTTGGTTTGAGGGTTTCATAGATATCATAGATATGGAAAATGTCCGAGTCGTCACTAACTACCTTATGTAAATTTTTCTTTTCTTTTGTGGGAGAATTTGTTACAATACCGTTCCCTTTAACCTAACATTTATCCTAGTCTAGGGTTAGCCTAGCTAGTACTTACTTTCACTACACTCATACTTTGGACTTCATCATATTTCCTGTACTATAGCTCACATGATCAGTCTGCACCTGATCCTGTCACATGATTGACCTTCCTGTCCCTGGCACGTGACCTAGTCATGTGACCATTATGTACTTACGGACCTTTACCATACTTATGATGTCATAGGGTCTAGACCATTATGTCATAGTCTAGCCCTCTACGTTACCATGCTCTTTACCATGTACTACTATAAGGGGTACAGCACAGCATGGTCTGTGTGCTGGCCTCTCTGCTATATAAGAGCATGGTGAGACAGACTAGATTCCCTCCAGTCTTGTCAACCTGTGCATAGCCTGGGTCTAAGGGGGAGCGGCCATCAGCTGCTCTATGCTTCCCCTCCAGCATGATGGCTCATACAGTGACTATCCATTCGTTCTCCTTACTGCATACAACATTACTGGGCATCATAGCTGGTTCTCTCTCTATTGATCGTCGTTAGTGCATCATCAGGTGGCCCTCCAATGCCGTGCACTTGAGGTTAGGGTTAGAGGTTTGCCTCGCCCTTAATGAGTTCCTTCTTGGGCTCGTTACAGAATTAAGCACTGCATTATTTCTGGCAGCTGCACCATTGCTGGATGCTCCCTCAGATACAAAACTACATGAATTAAATAGTACAGGGGAAACGTTGTTACTAATGTTTGAATTGCACAAATCATTGTTCTTAGATTCATAAATGGGTAAATGAGAAAAACAATTATGGAAAGAATTGTCCAGTCCAGTAATACCTCAATTGTTACTAGACCCTTTTAGTTTAAAGAGACCTTCTTTTCGGCCTCTGCCTTGGATGTTACGAAATGCTCTATTTTTCCACTATTTTTCTGCTAATTTTCTCATTACAATACAACGCTCAACATTAGTTACCACTCGAGCACTTACAATGCACCGGCGACACCCCTGCTTACATAATCAAAGGGCCAAGGGCACATTCCCATGCCACTGCACAGCCACACAGAACTCCTGATCCCGCATCTCAGATTACATTGGAGATCTTATCTCTGATCGAATCTCTGATTGTTCCACATCACACGTGTGCCATTCCTTTTGGATTGACAGGAGCTCCCACCCTTCCCTCCACTCTACCCTTAACAGTGCACTTGCTCTCATGTCATTCAGACAGATATCAGTCACTCTTTACTTATACAGGCATATATTGCCTATTCTGTATTTCTAGCATACTATACTATATTATATAGGTATAATCACATGTACCAGTAGATTTACATTGCATCTATATAAACCCTGGGTGCAGCAACGACTGGATCCCCAGTCTAGCTCACTTGGGCATATCTGGGATTTACCTCAGGCCTGATTGTGGGACATCTAGTGCTCACTTCTCCTCACCACCTTCACCCACAGTACTCATCCTGCATGTTCCCTTTTATTTGTACAAACATTGTTGGGCATCATAGCCAGTTCTTTGTTCCACCCCAGCGTGTTTCATTCCACTCAGCCTTTGATAGGTCTCATTTCATTGGATTCTTGAGTGAGTCGAGCTCACCAATATGCCTCAACTTCAGCATTATCCCATGAGGCATGATGGGATTGCGAGTGGCCTTGACTGGGCTGAGCAGTTTGAGAGGATACCACAAGGGCTTGTGATTGTGGTGGCGTGGGGAGGGGACAATGAGAATATTGGGGACTCAATGGACCCGGATTGTCGAATTGTAAATATTGAGGATCCTGAAATTGTTGGATCCAGGCCAGTTTTGGATTTTGGGGTTTTTGTGGCTCTGGGCAATCATGGGATTGATGCCCAAACTTGTTGCAATTAAAACAATTCCCATTGAAGGGACGCTTCACTTGCTGAGCTTGTTGAGCCCCTATTTCCATAGGTGCTCCTCTTCCCAGTTGGGTTCCTGTTTGCATGAATTGAGGTTGGTAACCCGATCCTCTCTGGAATGGTGGGAACCTAATTCCCCTTTTGTATCATACCCGTTCAAATCGTTCGCCCATCTCGGCATATTTATTGATGGTTTGATCAAACATGAGATCTCCTTCCAATTGCAATACTGCTACATAGATTTTATAGTCGATTGCCTTTCTAAGGAGGCAGACTGCGGTTTCATCATTGATTTCGATGTCTTCCTTGAGAAATTGGAATTCATTCAAGAACTCCACTGTTCTCCAATTTCCTTGTTTCATAGATTCCAACTTTGCGTATTCCATTTCTTTATAGTTGGAAATCTTGAAATATTTTTCAACATCCTTTTTCAACTCTTCCCATGTTGGCCATTTGTCCTTCTCTAGGTTTTTCCTTATACATAGATGTGCAAAGGCAGCGGCTTCTCCCTCCATTCTCATCCAGACTGCAGCTGCCTTTTCTTTGTCATCACATAGTGGGTGCCACTTCTGGGTAGATACCCAGAGCTCCATGAACAGCCACCACTTTCTGAAGGTAGTGTGCTTGCTATCCCACTTGCCAGGATTGGCAATTTTCTTATCCAGATTTTTGGAGGCATCCTCCGTTTTAATGGCATTGGAGATCTTGTCAATCTTGTCTTTAACCTCTTGCCACGACATTGTTTAATTGTAAAAGTAGATGGTGTGGGGGTGGCGGTAAGGTTTATGAAGCTTGTAGAATGGATGGAGTGATCTAGTCATGGGAGTGGCGAGAACTGTATGGTCTCTGGGGTGTATTTTCTTTTCCCAGTGTATGTCTGCAAGCCAATCGTTTGCAAAGGTTACGACCAGATCTCCATTAGGGTAGAGTGCGGCTGTTGGGGTGAGGAATGCTTCCAAGTCATGTGTCTTGAAAGGGTCAGTACAATGTGGGGGCATATAACTGTAAAGAAAACTACAAGGGTCTCCAGGGGGCAGCTGTTGGAAGACCATTGATGCGATGCAGCAGGGTACTGCTAAGTAGTCAGTGGTTTTATGTTAATTCAGACATGGGAGGAACCAGGGTACTGAGAGTTTTTTAACACTCTCACACCAATTATCAACTACACTTGCAGCAACGTGAACAAGGGGGCCCTGATGCACTATGGGCTAAGCAACGTTATCCTAATTTCTGATGGCAGACAACCATATGACTACTGATATCCGGGTGTATGCCTGACACCCATCTAGTGGTGCATGTACTTGTTCTCCTTATCCCTGGAGTCATGGGATCGAGTTTGACCTCATAAGAAGTCTAGCTCAAGTGAAATGAGAACTACTAAAGGTCGAGGGGAATGACCATGAGGTGGAACAAGAACTAGTTATGATGTCTAGCAATGTTTATAGAGAAAAAGGAATACATGTGGAATGGTTACCACAGGCGAAGGTAATAAGGAGAAGTGGACTAGATATCCCACTCAGGCCTGAGGTAATTCCCAGGTAATGCCCAAGTGAGCTAGACTGTGGAACAGTCGTAGCTACACCCAGGTATATATACATATGCCAAGACTATTACTAATACATGACTAATATATTGTGAGAGATGGTACAATAGATAAGAAAAGGTACAGCCAATAGCAGAATAGAC
>JBBPJV010000780.1:0-15139 GCA_038088915.1 Sutorius aff. eximius
TGTACTTTGGTGACATCGGCAAGGACTCGCGTGTCGTGAGGGAGTACTTTACGAAGAACGGGGCGGTGTGTCCGTCCAATGTGAACCCTGCAGAATATATGCTCGAGGCGATCGGTGCGGGGTTGTCTCCCAGAGTCGGGCCGCGCGATTGGAAGGACGTGTGGATTGACTCGCCCGAGTATACCCGAGTGCGCGCTGAGATTGACGAGATCAAGGCGCGAGGTCTCGCCGTTCCCCTCGCCGAGAAAAGTCAAACACGCACATGTACGTCGTCATCCGTTTGGTACAATAATCTTTCTAACGCTGGCTGTGCAGACGCGACGTCGTTTTTGTACCAGCTGCGCGTCGTCATCAAGCGGAACAACATTGCGCTGTGGCGTTCGCCGGATTATGTGTTTAGCAGGTTGTTCGTGCACGCGTTCTTTTCGTTGTTCATCTCGCTCTCGTTCCTCAATTTGGGACACACTGTTCGGGATCTGGAGTACCGTGTATTTGCAATGTGGGTTTTTCCTCTTTTTGGAAAGGATGAATGTCGAATGCATCTTTTTCATCTGGCAGTTTCTGGCTTGTCGTCTTACCTGCAATCGTCATGATGCAGATTGAGCCCATGTTTATCTTCAACAGACGTAAGTGTTTTGGTATTTCGCGGAAGACGTCATCTAAACCATCATCCAAAGGGACCTTCGTCCGGGAAGCGTCGAGTCGGATATATTCCCCCTATGTTTTCGCCATCGCCCAGCTCATCGGCGAAGTTCCATACTCGATACTGTGCGCGGTCGTATACTGGGTTCTGATGGTGTATCCGATGCACTTTGGGCAAGGGGCCGCTGGCTTGAATGGCACTGGCTTCCAGCTCTTGATCACCATCTTCATGGAGCTCTTTGGTGTCTCGATCGGTCAACTTGTCGCGGCGCTCTCGCCTTCAATCCAAATCGCAGTCCTCTTCAATCCCTTTATCGGGATCATCCTCGCCATCTTCTGCGGTGTGACGATTCCGTACCCGAGTTTAGCGGCGTTTTGGCGAGACTGGTTGTACCCCCTTGTGCCGTATACGCGCACGCTCTCGGCGATGCTGTCGACGGAGCTCCATGGCCTGGTCATCCAGTGTGCTTCCGACGAATTCAGCGTCTTCAACCCGCCTGCGAACCAGACATGTCAACAGTGGGCGGGCGAGTTCGTTAGCGCTTTTGGCGGGTACCTCGACAACCCACTCGACACGACCCTATGTCGATACTGCCAATACGCGGTGCGTCCCGTTCGCTTGGGCATGTGTATCTGACTGACGCATATATAGGTTGGAGACGAATTTTACACGCCGCTAAATATCTCATTTGACACGCGCTGGCGGGATGCGTTCATCCTGTTTTCGTATGTCGTGTTTAATGTTATTGTGACGATCAGTGAGTTGGATTTTTTGATCATGTTGTCATCGTGTCTCATGACCTTTGTTCTTATCCCTCAGTCGCATCACGTTTCTTGCGGTACGCGAAACGGTGATCGCTTTTACCTTTCTTGTCTTTTCTTGATGATCACGCTGCGCGTATAATATTCCTTTTATCATCTCATGCCAGTCATGTCGCATCGTCACTGTATATTGGCGCACTAGAATAAGCACATCCCCGGGTTTCCGAGGTAACACACAATCCGGGAGGTACCTATAGAATCATTCGTTTTTGTACAATCGTTGGCATTCGCATGTACTGGTTTCATTATAGAGCATGACTAATACCAGCGCCCTCTGGACGTCCCTGGACCTTGACGATATGAAAAATAGGCTTTATTTTGGAAAAAGAGAATTATTAGCAGTGAAAAATACACATGAATTTCCGTTCAAGCGTGTGGTTGCCTCGCTCTCTAAAAAAAAAAACGGGGATCAGCTAACCAGCGCAAGCAAATCGTACGCTCGTGTGGACGCAACCGACGAAAGGCTTGCTCCCTTGAACACCGAGTACGAGAGAGTATCTGGCGAGAATACATGATGGATTGTAAAACGGCAAAGCTCAAACTAGGCAGTAAACCGACGAATCTGCGCAGGGACGAGAATCGGACATGAATATTGCGACCCGCTGGCCAAGCGATATACACATAATGATCGATACAGTGGCCAGTTTTGCTTGTTGCATCTCCGATCTACGGGCAGGGTTGAACGTTGGACGTTGATCGATGCGGGTCACGGGCCCCAAATGCTTACCGATACCAATGCGCAAGGGGCACTTGTGAGGGGTCGGGGCGTGCTGTGTGTACTTGAATCGCCGACTCCGAATCTATCTGCTCGGTTTTCGGGAATCGTTGACAATCTTGGACTGTCCGCGGTGTCCAACGTGCGACCCTGGCAAGGACGTCTGCAATGCAGCTTCACCAAATCGTTGGTATCGTGAAGCCTTGTTCCCACGGCGAGGGTATGTGTGGTCAAGGTAGTCTGACAGGTTATCAGATCACCGGTGGTTGAGGGAGGCCGATGGATTAAAATCAAGGATGGCTATCTTATCACGATGTCAAGGTCGAGTATACACGAAGCACGACGGTACGTGTGACCTTGCCAAATCAGATCTAGGGGAACGCAAACCGAATGTCTGGATTCCCACCTTTGAGCCGTCCCGCAAGCCGCTGCGGGATCGAGAGCGCAGCGAGAAAAATAGATTCCTGACGTGAGAGACCTACAGCATGTTTCCTCCAAATAGGAGTGGTATCTGCACAGTCGTCATTTCATCTGTCGATGGCGACATGATGATACGGTCGCCGCTGGGTGGGCTTGGGCAGGTCGCGTGCAGTGCCTCTGCCTGGGCAGCAGCAACGTTATGCATAACATACGATACCTAGAACGTTCCATGGCGGCCGAAGGTTCTAGAAGGTCCCACTTGCCGCGGTTGAAGCCCACTGTGACAAATCGTAAGCCCGGCGCGAAAGGAGCGACATCACGCAATCGGAACCGCCTCATGCATAACACGTCCGAATTGGCCGATCGATGATATCGACCCCCTTTTGAACATTACTGTGTGGTAATTTTGTTCGTTTCACTTGTCAGGAAGAATTTGGTTCGCAGCGCCATCAAAGTCGGGAAGCGTTCAATAAAAACCCTCCGTGGACATACTGGACCGGAACGGACACCCAATTGGGGAAGTTCTCCCGACCCACGTGAAGCGAGTGCACCTTAGTAAGCCGATTAGGAATTTGCTGACAGACGTCATGTGACTTGATGAAATCTACAGCAAGAGGAGTTTGAGGAGATATAAGAAGCCATCCCGGGTGACAGGATCTCCACAAACATTCTCAATCCACAACGACTTCCATCGCCATGTCTGTGACTGCAATTACGTCCAAGGAACAGTTCGACAAACTCGTGCGTACATCCTCTGTTCACCGCATGGGGCGATTAGATAACATGTATTCAACAGCTCGGCAGCGGAAAAGTCATCTTTATCGATTTTTGGGCCACTTGGTGTGGACCGTGCAGGATGATCTCTCCTGCCTTCGAGAAGCTTGCGGAAGAAAACACCAACCCGGATGCCGAATTTTACAAGGTTGATGTCGACGACGTTCCGCAAGTCGCACAAGAAGCCGGCATTAAAGCAGTATGCTGGCTGTCTGCCTCACTTTTCCGAGTGCTTATATTTCCTTTCTTTTATACTTGAATAGATGCCCACATTCCACGTGTACAAGAACAGGGAGAAACTTGGTGAGATGGTTGGTGCTCACCCAAGCAACTTGACCGTAAGTCTTTACATGCGATGCAGCGTCATCAGAACCCAAGACTGACCATCCTGCCCAGAACCTGATCAAGAACAATACCTAATCATCGTAATGTATCCACCGAGTCCCGAGGTTGCGAACAGTTGAGGCTTTTGTATCATAGTGCTGCAGAGGATACCATGTACAATAGGATTACAGATGTGGCCAAGACATGACTGTGTTATCCGAATGAGAGAGACATCAGTTTATCCGTACTTTGCAAGTCGAGTCCTGACTCTCCGGGAGAAAGTATTCAAGACGCCGGGCAACGACCTGCTCGTGACGGCGCGAACAACAAGGCAAGTGATTTAGACTTGCACAGAGATCATATACTTGCTTCTGTCAAAATTCTAGGCCGAGTTAGGGGACTCGGAACTACACGTACATGCCTCATATAAATGGACTGCCCCTGAGGGCCAACAGGAGGCTACTCTGGCTGCGCAGAAACACTCATCTACGACCGTCATCATGACCGTCAAGGAAATCAAGTCCAAGCAACAGTTTGACGAACTCGTGCGCACATCTTTGGTGACTGGATTACGCGAGTTCAACCGAGCACGCAGCTCGCGAGTGGCAAACTCATCTTCATCGATTTTTGGGCCGCCTGGTGTGGACCATGCAGATTTATTTCTCCCATTTTCGAACAGCTCGCAAATGCAAAGGGTAAAGAGGGCATCATCGAGTTTTATAAGATCGACGTCGACGAGCTTCCGAACGTCGCCCAAGAAGCTGACATTAGAACGGTCCGTTCTCCACCTCTCTCGCTTTGCAGGGTCCCCACATTGTCGTTCATCCGGTTCCTTGATGATTGGGTAGATGCCGACATTCCAAGCCTACAAAAACAGGGAGCGTATCGGTGAGGTTGTCGGCGCCCACCCCGCCAACTTGACCGTACGTCTTTATATACGATGCTGTGTCAGTAGAACTCAAGGCTGACCATCCTTCATAGAACCTCATCGAGCATAATATCGCGCAATTGTAGTTTGTCGCGAAACTCGAGATCGACGATGCGTTGCTCAATGGTACCGCGCTGCAGGGAATCCCAACATGCCTCAAGAACGGAGATGACTCGGAATATCTCATGTTTAGTTAATTATCCTATGAGACCCATCTGTTTTTACATCCACACTTTGCGTTGCTCGGAGTATGCGCTCCGGTGTCTTGAGGGAGCAACGGTGCTGATGTACAATCCCTTTACGATCAAGTTATGTAAGGAAATGGCAAGCCTACACTCGGCCAACTTAGTGACTACTCCAGTTACACACGCATTATAACTCTCCAGCTTATTCTCGTGTCTGAAATTTGTTTTTCCGTCTCACATTTCTTGTTCATCTTATCACATACTAGAGGACAAGCTAATTCCGCCATGTACTCGATGAACGTGCCATCCTGCTCGTACATTGCTGCGGTGCTTATATTTCCGCCCCATCCATACTCGGTCTAGCTCCAATGACTTTTCGGAACGGCAGGGAAAGCGGCCATCTTCTGATTCTAAACTCTAGGTCCAAGTCTGGTTTAAGAAGAATACGCACGCCCACACATAAATGGATGGTCAAGGGTCCGAGGGGATATAAGAAGCGTTCGCGACCGAGGAAGACTCCAGAGGCATTCTGCTGCGAACTATCATCATGTCTGTCCAACCAATCACATCCCTGGAAGAGTTCCAGACCATCGTGCGTGCATCCTCCCTGATATTCATGACTCATCTGGAGAGTAAAATTCTCGATGAACCTAACTTATCCGACTACACGCACATAGATTAACAGCGGCAAAGTCGTCATTATCGACCTTGGGGCCACCTGGTGTGGACCATGCAAGGTTGTCTCCCCCATCTTTGAGGAGATCGCACGCAGCAGCGGGGACGCAATCGGCTTTTACAAGGTCGATGTCGATGCGGTTCCAGACGTTTCCAAAGAATGTGGAATTCGGGCGGTCTGTTTCTTATCTCTCACACATAAAAATCCTCACGCTTTCTCGCCCGCTCCCGAATGCTTTGATACCTGGATAGATGCCTACGTTCGTCGCATTCAAAGATGGGGCGCGTATTGGGGAGGTCGTTGGTGCTAATGAGTTAGCCCTGAAAGTACGCCTCCACGTGCGATGCTTTGCTACTGTAACGCTGATTGATTTCGTATAGAGCCTTGTCGCGACTCATGTTGTGGCGTAGATCATCTGATAAATCCAGGGATCAAGGACGATTCGGGCTTTTCGATAAGGTACGGCAAAGGATGTCGATGTATGACTAGAATCAGGGATGGCTATCTCGCCGATTTGCGTTTCGGCTGCCTGGCTTATGATCAGTTGTTTTGGGCACGGCTGGTGTGCACGGAGACTAATGATTGAAGTCCGGAATCTCGCACAACAATCCCGGTCCTGAAGACGACGTAATCCCCTCGTTACCTCATGCAATGGAGAAGCAAGGTAACGTGGCTAGGATGTCCTCCCAATCCGGTCGTTCGTTTATACGGGGATACCTGTATGTCCTCTCGTATACGATGAATGTAATATCGTGACGTACTGTGGCAGCAACTCGCTTCCGTCGTGCACCAATGTGGTCTAGCTTCAACGACGTGCGGTAAGGTGGCGAACTAGGTCTATGGGGAGATTCAAACTACGTACACCTCTACACGTAAATGGATTGCCAAGGATTTGAAGGGGTGTAAGGAGTGATCTTGAAATTCGATGGATCCATCACTCCTAGGCCCTTACGATCCCCCATTATCATGACCCTTGTAAAACCTATTAAATCCAAGGACGAGTTTGACGTCCTCGCGCGTACATCCCTGCTCAATGCAATCGTATAACGCATGTACAACTGCGCATATAGGTCGCGGGCGGCAAGCTCGCCTTTATCGACTTCTATGCTGACTGGTGTGGACCACGCAGGTTTATCTCTCGTGTCTTTGACAGGCTTGCGGAAGAACACACTAAAGAGGGCGCCGTTGAGTTTTATAATGTCGATATCGACGTGGTTCCAGATCTCGCCGGTGAATGTGGAACTCGATCGGTCTGTTTCCACGAGTCCCTCTTACCTCGCCGCAAGACGCTTACGTCTCTTGTCCGTCCCCGAATCCTTTGATACTTGAATAGATTCCTGCGTTCCACGCCGACAAAGATGGGTCACATGTTTGTAACGTTGTTGGCGCCAGCCAGGGCGCCCTGACCATACGTCTTTAGATGGAACGTTACGCACCCAAAATAATGATCTTATCTAGGATCTTATCCAGGATGGCTTGAAGACGTAGATTATCTGATGAATCCCGAGGTGGTAGGAAATCCAGGCTCTTTGATGATATAACTGCAGAGGATGACAATGTACAGTATGATGAGAACCCGGAGGAATAGCTATTATGTCACCAGTGATCCCGATCACGATGGCATCGGTACATCGAATAATCCATAATTTGCGTTGCCCGGGCCTGACGATAAATCTGCCTAGTTCGTGACCATCCGGGGACGCTTTGGATTGCGATCGATCGACAGACAGGACCAAGACTCATGATTGCCGATAGGCTTCCACCTGCCTCCGTCTTGCTCCCATCCAATTGTTCTTGAGATCGCCTTCTGATCCCAGCTCCGATGGCATGCCAGGCATGCAGCAGGGTGGTGAATGACCATCTTCTGATCTCGGAATTCTGGGTCTAGATTGGGGAGACTACGTACGCTTACATATCAATGAACGTCCAGGGTCTGCCAGCGAGGAATATAAAAAGCGATCACGAATTGCCAGGGATCGCCGGAAGCATCCCTGCGATCATCATCGTGACTGAACGGGATCACATACAAGCATCAATTCGACCACATCATACGCACGGTGTCCTCTATGTGGTTGTCCGGCTAACGAGCGTTCACCCGCCATGTAGCGCGCGAGCAACAAAATCGTCGGCCTTTTCACTGGTTGGTGTGGATCATTCTCGCCGAGGAAAAGGCGAGACAGGGCGTCCAGTTTTGCAAGATCATCTTGAATATCGAGTGTATTTCCCCGAGTTCCTCAAAATTTTCTCATCCCCCTTCTCGATATCCCTACGCTCTATTTGTTCAAGTCCAATGAGTACTTTTTTTATGGCTTGTCCCTTTATTTGTAAGTCTTTGACATGCAATGTCATGTGAGTGGAACCTTGATGAATTCGATCTAGAACATGATCAAGGCTAGCCTCACGGCGGCATAGTTTATTTAGCGGATCCTGGGGACGTAGACAATGAGGATGTTTAGTGACAGTATAGAAAGTCAGGATAGGAATGTACAGTATGACTAGTAAATAGAATCAGAAAAGGTTATCTTATCATCATGAGACATCGGTGCAACAGTTTACCCGTACTCTGCATTGCCCAGGTGAGTTTCCAACGCGATGGTAACCCGAGGTGACGTTGCGCGACGTCGACCTTTGCTCACGACGCAATTCCCCAGCCAAATTGATGAAGCAAGCTACAACGCTCGACAGTGAACCACATTGCAAGATGCTAGCGTGCGTTATATCATTAAGGTAGGTTGCACATGGACGTGGGTATAGATGATAAAACCGTGGAATGAAAGTATGGTCGTGAGTGAGAGAGAAAGAAAAGAACGCGTGTCTTGCCGAGCGTCTCCTGTCAAACCTGCACACGTGGCGCAATCAGCATGCGTGGTCATGCCAAATCGGGTTAGCGGAACACTAACCAAACTGAGTTCCAGGGTCCAGACCCGTCTTGCCCATAGTTTCACCGGCTGGGTGGGCTCCCCGGGTTGTGCCAGGTCCACCTCTACGCCGTCCCACCAGCATTTGCGCTACTTGACATGTAAGTGGGGAAAAAAGTGAGTTTGAGATGTCAGACCCACAGCGGGCTTTCTCCAGAATAGGAGTAGCTTTTGCGCTGTCGCCATTTGGTTATAGTCGACGGTGACGGGTCGTTCACCGCTTGGTGCTGGTGGGTGATGTACAATACCTGTTTTGAGCAACACGAGTGCTATAGACGATATACAGCACCGGGAGGGTTCCATGGCACGGAAGCCCCACTCGTCGTCGCGATTGAATCCGCTGACAAAACGTCAAATAATTAGCTACGTCGCGTAGTGTGAATTACCTCATGCACAACATGTCGATGAGGTGTTGCTCGGCGATGTTGTTTTCCTTGTGGACGTTGCGTTGCAACGCGGTAAAAATGTTTCGCTTCTCCATAATGTTTTGCCCACATCGACGTTTGATGTCGAGAAGAGGTTGGTTGGCGTTGCCGTGATCGTCGGTAGCGGCACTACTGCTTCTTGGGGGGATGGCAAAGTATTCGAGCTCTTCTCGAAGTACAATGATGGCCTGTTTGCTCAGAAGCGGATTTTGGGAAGCGGAAGGACCAAAGTCAGAGGGGGACCCGTCCAGCAGATGTTGCTGGGCAGCAAAAAGCCCAGGGGAGTTTGCGGTTCCATAAAACGTGTCTGACGCATTCCGGAAGAAATCAAGGACGTATGCAAAGCACTCTGGATCGAACTACGACCAATAGAATTCAGCCAGGGTGAACAGTTCAGGGGCGAAGAACAGCCCAGCATGAGACACCCACGTCGACCGCGTAGACTTCCTCGTCTTCCTCGTTGTCACCACCATCGGTAAATGCTGCACTTTGCCGGCTGAGGACGAGACCGTTTGGGAAGAGACACAGAAGGACGGATTCAGGAAGGTTCATGATAGTTTCTCTGTCTACAGAGAAGCGCCTGCCGCGTAGGTCAAGAAGGAGCCTCGTGAGCAGCTGGGGCTGCAAGTTGGATTGGATTGGAACTTGGTGCTGAGAGACCTGTGTGATCGGGGAGGAGGATATGGAGACCGACGCCATGGTGGAAGTGGAGAAAGTGGCGGGATGGACTCGTAGTTCGTCTCACCCAAGCCTCGAGGCGTGCAATGTCATGTTTGGCCAAAACAAATAACCCATTTCTTTATATTTCGAGCGCTTCCAAGTAGAAATTCTAGAAATGCGCGGGGCAGCTCTTGTCCAGTCCCACATCGTGTCCACAATCATTTGCACTTGCACAGTTTTGAGCGGCATTGCGCCCGGGAATTTCGGGTGACGGGGAATGCAGCGTGTCATTGCCCCACCAATAGCGCAATTGTAATCCGAGGTGTGTCCTCGTCGACCCTCCCATATGCCCTTTATTGTGCACCGGATCGAACCGCAGATATTCAGGTTACACTGCCTAGGGGACTTTTCATATTTGATATGCATTTGCCCTTGCAGGTCTTCCAACGCTTGGTGCGCAGCATTCGCACCTAATTTATCTAATAGCCTGGCACGGGTATCGGAAACGAGCGCAAAGCTTGTCCATTCTTGATTCATCGAGCACACCAGGAGTGCCGCCTCGAGTTTGGATCACACGGCCCTTCTAGGCACGTTTTTGCCCAGGGACGCACTTGGGTTTTCTTGCCCAAACCCCAACGATGATTACGTCAAAGAAATCCAGTACAAATGCTCGTAGAGACTAGCAGTCCAACCGTAAGTCACATCTACACAGGCGGATACCTGAACCCTCATGCGATCCCTTCGCTGTCTATGAATAGCGCAACGGCCCAGAAACTCGTTCACTGTAATCCCGAGATCTATTAGTTCGCTTTGTCACATATTCAGGGTCTTATAAACGAGCCGCTAGATGGCGACACGGGGGGTCAGCTTGCGCGCGCGACCTTCGAAGCGCCAACTCACGGTGAGCTGAGCCGGATCTGCGCCCACAAGTTCACCAATTTGCACCCCTTTCACGTATACTTTGAACGCGGGCAGCTGATCGGGCGTCCTCGTCAATACCCCTTTCATGATCCTCCCGGGCCATGTCGCAAGACTTACATTTCGGACTCCCAGTGCCTGGGGAACTTCCCGAACCTCCTCGATATCGAGCCGATAGAATTGCCCCGCCGGGTTTCGTGCGGCCAACTCGTCGTACAGTTCTGACATCGGCTGACATACCGCACACCATTCGGCCCAGAACTCGATGATTGCGGGCCGTGTACCGTTGACCTGAAGGTGAAGTGAAGAAATCAATGGTATCATCACGTCTCCTGGGCCGGCGCGGCCTACCGCTGCATCAAATTCGGCCATAGAAGTGATGTAAACGACGGGCATTTTCGAGTTGTGAGGTGTGTAGATGAGAGAACTCGAGAGAGGAGTCGTCTTTTTTTGCTGATCCTTGGTTGCTCAGCTCTTCGACATTTTATACCCAGCTCGCTTGTTCAACACTGCTGCACATCATGTCTCGCCAGTGTTTTCACGCATCTAATGATGAAGAACCGCTCCACCTACGTATTGCGTCGGATCCCCGATTCGAACGAGCAGCAACACCGTTTTTAGGCCGAGTTGCGGGAGAGTGAGCAGTATCCAGGCGGAATAGGCGTGCTTTCCATTACGACGCCTGCGGGACCGTAGCAAATGGACTGCTTAATCCTCTCATCGATCGTTCGGGCTGTCGAATGTTCCCGTTGTTGGCTAGGTGACGCAATTTCGGTCATTTAACAACGACAGCATACCGATCCTCATTTCCCTCCAGATGGGATCGCCGACGTCATGCTGTTGGCAGATCCAACCCAAACTGGTGGGATGAGAACGTCTCGGGGTTTCAGGGACGCCATTTACGCTCGCACACAGCGGCAGATAGGACTTAGCGGATCTTGACTCTGGAAGTTGAACGTCGCTGTAGATGTCCTAATTTTTCTCAAACATGCGATCGTTTCAAGCTGACGTGGCGACGCGATGACACTTGACTCCCGTTTTGTGTTGGAATGATTAGGCTCTGCGTTCCACGGCAGGCTGGATATCGTGCACGAAACACGAACAAGAGTACCGGCCCTTGTCTGGTGCAGCCATATGCTACCATTTCGGACGAATATGTCAACCATATGTCAACCTGCCACGTTGGTCCGTGGTCAGTTGATCTCGTGCGTTTGATGGACCTGACGCGCCGCACAACTAAAAGATGAAAAAGATGAACCTTGTGACCATATTTAAGGACATCGTGTGTTTTCCCCGATGGTAATGTAAAGGCTATATAGGGTTTTTTCCCGCCTCATGGTCTCTTCGCTGTGGGCGAGTGTATCGCTTGTTCGTGTGCCTGACGCTCGTCTTCCTGGAGTGTAGGATGACGCCTTGCTCGTTTTGGGTTTATTCCGCTGTAAACTGCGCGTACAGGGCTGGCGTCCGCCGCTCCCTACGGGCCTAGTTCCTGTACTGCAAAGTCGTTGGTGTTGAAATTCAGTGATGGTTATGGAAGAAAACAAGGGCTGCATCGCGTCCTTGCTTCGATCTGCGGAGTGATCAAAAGAGATAGATCAGATCAATGGGGAATCCATAATTCATCATGAATCACGATAAAGAGATATCAAGATCCCCCCGCCAGGCGCATCGAACGACAGCGGCATGGCAGTGCACGGCCTGTGATCAGAAAGAGGAACATGATACTGTATGATATGTAAATGCGTCTATGAAGCCTCGTCATCCTCGGAAATACAACACACGAACTATGATCGGTTTTGCCAATTCGGAGGCGGTTTCTTATCTCTTGAGCGGTGTCTGGCTGTTTTCGGTGAGTCGTTCCTTTGTGCGAACGTGTGAGGCATGCTGGATATGCTCTCTTTGCCAGATCGATGGATCCGCGGAAGATGGTGCTTGAAGACCAAGGAGTCGGTAGTCGGAACGGGCGTCCTTGCGGTTCGTGGCGTATCCGTTCATCGGAGGTGAGCCCCTACACGATAGAAGTCTTATCAGACCAAATATCCACCCAATACCAATCTGACATGCCTCGTCTGGCTTCTCTGTCCAAATATCCCGCTTGCGTTGGTTGGCTGCCCTGGTGGCGTCCGGAGCGTGCTTCGCCAGGTTCTCCCGCGTTCAAGAACGAATGACGGACACTCCGAAATGAACAGTGCTTCACGGGACCTGTCCATATCACGTCAGAACGGCGGACGAAAAATGAATCGATTGATTAATGTGTCACAGATATAGGACGGTAGATGGTCTTGGGTGGACGGTTTGACTTGCCAAAGACGGGCGTGCACGCAAGGGTGCGGTTTCGAGTCCTCAACGGAAAGGGACGGTATGGCGTACGTATCCGCGCGGCGTGCCGTATCAGAGACTCAACACTGCAGGAGACGTTTCTCCTCGTCGGCACTGCGTGTGTGCGGATCGAGATCAGGCCGGGTGAGAAGGCGATAAAGGAGAAATAAAAAATAAAATAGGAGCGGCGGTCCCTGGCGTAGCTGTGCACACGACTCGAAGCAACGTGTTGGTCGCAGTGGGCTTCTTTTCCATTCTGTGTTTAAGCTGTCCGCTGCGATGAAGCACAGCAGGCGGCCTCACCTCGGAGGTTGGGGCGCGGTTGGTAGTCGCGTGTGCTGGGCATGTGGCACGCGCGTCCGAGGTTCACGGCATGCGTATTGGGACTGGTTTGAGCTGAGCTTGGGCATCACAAGGCAAGTAGATTCAACGTCGGGCCGATCACTGCGTCCACAATCATTCCGTTCTGGTGGCTTGCACCATGACAGTGCGACACGGACAGGGAGCGTGGGGTCATCGATCATCCTGGGGTGACAGTGTCGCATTGACGGTCGCAACAGTGTTTGACAGAAGCGAGTGAGGGGAATTTGCGGATGATAAAATGGACCGAACTGATGCCTTCCCTTGTTCGGGCACTTTGTGTGTGGGGGACGGAAAGTGCGCATTTGCAAAATGTGCCGAATAGTGGGAGAAACGTTGCGAGAGAGACGAGGGCGCGTGGCAGACGCGTGCTGTGCCATGGGGGACGCGTGTGTGTTTCGTGTTCCCACCTCCCTTGTGTGCGTGATGTCATGATGCCATCCTGGGCAATGAACGGAGTTTGACGAGTTTGACTCCCTGTTTGATTGTTTCGGAGGCCCTGATGGTGCATTTCATGATAGCAAACTAAGGTTGGGGGAGTGTGGGGGTGCGGACGGATGACGTGTGGCTTCCCTGTACGATGCACGGAAACGATGGAGGGTGCAACGACTCTCGGGGATTCATCTGGAACATGCGACGAACGTATGCTCGAAGTGGTGGTGGATGAGGGCGCATTTGGTGGTATGGAGGACTTGCCTTCACACTTTCACTTTTTCATTACCCTCGAGATTCGAGATTGGAGAACCTGCTTGATCATGGCGTTCACGTCATACGGGACTGACCTCGATCGTTTGGCAGCGCGTATCCAGTCAGTTGAGGTCATAGTTTCCGTATGTGCGCACGATCGGGAGCGGGGGAAAGTTGAGTTGGCATTGAACAAGGAACGCCCCGCATACGTCGTCCATCCGATCTACGCGTGTCTGTATCATATGGTGGCACGCCAGGATGGTTAAGACGTCATTTGGGGGAGACGAGGCTTGGTTTCTCAGATACGGATAAATGGGCGTCTGTTGGACACACGGTCGCTGTACAGGCCGTCGTGGGCAAACAACGACTGTCTTGGCATTATACACATGGTGAGATAGGTATAACCCTGGGAGGGACCAACGAAATGGTGTACATTCATCGCCATCGGTGCGTCATGGGACCATCCAAGACGGTTGGCCCTGTCAGGTGTTGGTTAGGGTGCATCTGAAACGTTTAACTCTGAAGAATGGTGACTCGGGCGAGTATTGTATGACGTTGGTACCCTGGTGCATCACGAGGTCGACAGGTAAACGGGAGAAGGGCACCGGGTGTAAGCGGGTGCGGGGGGGCAAGGGGATACGACTAAGCAAATGCTAATATTTCCAGATGGTCAATTCCGATGTGAAATCCCGACGCACGCTGAGTGGTCCGCTGAAACCAACGTACACACGCGCAAAGGCGGTGCATGAGAGGGGTAGTGCCATCCTAATTAAAAAAATCAACCGTGCCTAAGGGGGATTGCCCTGAGCCGCAACTTCACGGAGAGTGTTGACGGTCACCTGCGCACTCTGCCAGAAAAATAATCTGATAATGCGCTACAGTACCTGATTTGAGTTGGTCTGCCAATGCACTGGAGCATCCAAGGACAAAATAATCGAACACGGAGGGTGTGCCTGTTTCCACACCCTCGCCACTAACGCTCAGTGACAGTGCACGTTTCAACCGCATGGCAGGCTTGGGATTTCTTGTCGGCTGGGCTGGCCATGCCTGAGCGATGCAATCCGAGTAGAACAGAGCGTAGAACAATAATAATGTTTTTTTTTTCGAAGCGCGAGGGGGATGTGCGGATGACTGATGAGTTGATATATTGTCTATCCTTGGTCCGTCTCACACGTTTGCCGTTCTCTCTCACCTCGCCGCTCTTTTCCTCTGACTTCCATCTCCACAACCACACAGCGAGCGGGAAGCATCCCGCCTCGTCGTGATGAACAACCCACAACAGCAGCACCGCACTCCTCGGCTCAGTCGTCCTCAGCCGTCCCAACAGCCATACCCGCAGCCGATGTCGCCGCCACCCCCCACTTCC
>JBBPJV010000781.1:0-15117 GCA_038088915.1 Sutorius aff. eximius
GGGGCGCCCCGTCGTTCTCACCCTTGCCCTCGCCCTCGCCGTCGTCGTCATGGTGGGCGAGCACGAGATGGGCGGGAATGGCATGCTGAATGGGTGAATGCAAAGGAGGGCGTACGGGTGAGCGGGGCGGGAAGGCCTGGGTCTGGGGAGCGAGGCGACCGCTGGGATGCCAATTGGGTGAGCAGGGTGGGAACGGCGCTCGCCATTCGCGTGTAAACTTGACGGCTGGCATGGGCCACTGGGAACCTAATTATGGTAAAGACGGTAGGTCCAGTGGCTAACGTAAACTATACAGCTCCAAGCCCAGGCCGAAGGCTACCAGAATGAAAGTCCTACTAGTAGCGACGCAGCATTCGATCCCCCTAGGATGTTGTGGGACCGACAGACCTGTCTCCCCATTCCCTCCATTCTTTTCCTGGGCGACGCATCCTTATTACCCAGGTTTGCCACACGACGAGGACATCACGTTACCATCTACTCAACATCGTTTCTCCCCGTGTGAAGTATTCGGCCCAGCCTCAGCTCAACGCAGTCTTCACACAACACTAACCGGGTTTTTCGAAGCACACCCTCATTCCCGTCTCTCTTCCTACCTTACACCCTGCCAGGATCCTACTAGACAATCTCGTCGCAGACGCGAGGCACGTGCGATTGAGTACAACGGCTTATGGGTAGATGAAGAAGAACTCTTATATGGCTTCATGGAACACGACGGAAAGCTGAACGTTCATCAGTGCTATTCGGAAGAAGATCGCACCCCGCGTTACCTATAAATCAAAGGTGACAAGTCATCGATCAATGTGCTCATTCAAAAGTGGCATAAAGGTAAGGCTGGGGGTGACAAACACGAGGCTGCCTGTCGTCGGTCCACCCGTGGTAGGAGAATGCTCAAAGAGTCCATTGCGAGGCACATTGTCAGTGTGCATCTTGGGGAGACATGGCAATGCCAGGGCTGCGGGAAAGAGATCGCGCGAAACGCCGTCTTTGGGCGACACGCGGAGAAGTCAAGTTCAGAGGCGTGCCGAACTTCGGGCGCGTTGATCTCATACTCTGCTGAGACACGGGTGATGGATGCTCGTGTTGCTCTGGATGGCGGAGGAAGACTGTGCCACGCTGCCCTGTAAAGTGGATCATAACGTATCCCCCAGCTGCCATCTCTTGCGTGTCGTGCTGTATGATATCCTCGAATATGCTGCTACGGACCGATACTTAACATGTACATACCTATACTTATCCCTCGCTATCCGAATCCCATTATTTGCAGCGTTTGCTCGATTGTGCGCGAGTAGTGGTGTGTATGTGTGCCTAAGAACGTAGGATTCGGCAGCTGTACTTCTCACAGCCAAATCTGGCACGATAATGAACTAGAGGCGGTAAGACGCTGACAAGTATTTTCGAAGAGACTTGCAGACGGGTCCGTCGAGGCCGATGGCGCGCTCTGACTTCCCGACATACAGTGTGAAAGCACATATGGCAACGACTCTCCAGTGCGGTGGAACGCGCGTTTTCAGGGCATGTTCATGACCACGAATAGTCCGGATCATCTAACCCGTCATCACGGTGCGCGTTCAATTAGTTCATGGAAATCTGGCGCGCATACCGAACCTCGCTTCAAATCTCAAACCAAAATTCTCAAGATTTAGTTCGGGTACTATACATCGTGGTTTTTGACACTCGTGACCGTCCGACCGAACATCGGGGCAGCAATGTTGTTACAACTTCGAACGCGCCACAGGACTGGGTAGGTTTCATCCGTGGATTCCACTCCGAAAGTTGCCATGATAATAACGTGACAACCAACCCAAGTATACTCGCGCCTGTTGGTGTGGCCATGATGGTCAAGTGCCATTTCCCCGGCGCTGAGGCTGTCCTAAAAAAAGCTATGTCCACTGGAAAAAGAGAAAGGCGATATAAACCAGCTTCTTGACGGGGCCGTCAAAGCGCGTCTTGCCCATTCAAGCCATCGTGTGAGGCGGAAAGAAAATGTCACTTGAGCTGGTAGGGGTAATCTCCATTTGGTCCTTGACTAATAATGCTATGTTACTGTACCCAATGGGTAGTGGAACAAGGATTCCCTTCACACAGCGGTGAGAGTACGCCTCTCAAGTCGGTAAGCTGTATTATTCCCAGGAAATCTCCGTTTGGTCTTGCGCTCGTCCTACGTGTTCAGACGCTTTTTCTTCTCAAACCTCCCCGCTTTCATTTCCCGGAGCATCCAGTTCGATCCGAACATCCTATCAACAGGGCCAACGACCAGTTGGAAGCCCTCCAACGAGCATGCCAACTGGCTGGGTCGGAGCTGCCGTTGGGGTGCCCACCTACCAGTCTGTCCGAGGCTTTGGCCTTGTCAATGGCAAGGTTTTCGACCGTAAATTGGCCCCCTTCCAACTGGCAATCGGGTCTTGCCTTGTCGGTTGGAGGGCCGCCATTCTGTGGTGCATAAAAGCGTGGAGCCGTGCTTTATTAGAACCGCAGGCTTGTCCTACACCTCGATCATCATGGAGGGTCCAGGCTTTTATAACGCTGTTGACCGTAGCCTCGTGAACGGGTGTGGACGCTCCTCGTTGACGCGAGTTCAATATTGTACTCACTCTTCTTAGTTGCCTTGGTCCTCGAGATGATCGATTGGAACGTTTTCCTGGCCTGAACCCTGGTTTCGCATCCTCTCCCGAACAGATCGCACAGTCAGTACGAGAGTGATACATCCGGGTACGTTGACTGATAGCCCACTCAGATCTCTCCCGGACCCTGGGCCGAATCCCTTAGCCTTCGAGACTGCCACATCCGTTTACCCACCCTCTCGTGTCGAACATCAATTGGAACATTGGTCTTCCAATTTTAACATGCCCACTCCTTTTGGTATCAATAATTGCCCTCTACTGACTGATCCTCATTCAGTTCAGGGCCATGTGCCGTTTCTCTACCCTCGGTACCCTAGGAGCGTCGTGTCATCCACTCAACAACCCCATGTGACCTATGATACTGGCAGTCCATCCACGTCGGGTGATTTGCCGGGGGGACACGCGTATGATGTGAACGCCACACCTGTCTCGGGTTTATGTCGGTTGCTTATGTTAGTATATATATAGGCCGCGAGCGGTTCCCCACCAGTGTATGATCCATCGAACATCTCCCAAAACTACTTCCTTCCACCGAGTACCAATGCCCAATTCCATAGGGATGGCTTCCCGATGCTTGCGGATCAATCTCAGTCGTACAACTCTACCATGATGACCGAATATCAACAGATGCACCGTGCCATTGCTGGCGCGACGCCGAGTCATTCCTTTATCCCTCCCGACTCGGGGCTCCCGCTCATCGTTCCCCTGTCCCCGCCGGCACGTGTATCGCGTCGAAACACCCGAAGGAGCCGGTCTGTCACAAGCTCCCCCTACTGCCCGCATCGCACGCCCTCGTCGCCAGCTCCTTCAATCTCGCCCCGAGAGACGGAATTGCACACCTGTCGCTGGATCAATGACGACGATACCATATGTGGGGCACAGATCACCTGGGGAGGCGTTACAGTCCATCTCGCCACTCACGGCGTGAAGAACCTGAAAAACGACCACAAAATGACTTGCAAGTGGTTGGGATGTCGAGTTAAGGGTGGTAAGGATGTGATTAAAAGGGAGAGCATCGCACGCCATGTGAAGGAACGGCATTTGGGGTATAGACGCGCCCTCTAATTCAATCCAGGTGCATTTTCTCGCTTGTTTAGCGGAGCTTGATCTTTATTGTTTTCCTCGCGCTTGTACATCCAGGTGGCCTGGTATCAAATATTATAGCGTGCAAAGGAGTCCATTCGGTTGCCAAATCTGCCTGCATCTCCGGGTGAGATCTGTGGGTTGTTTATTTTCGTCTTTCAGCTGTATGCCCGATCCGTGATGGCCTATCTATACGCCTGCCTAAATTTACATATATTGACGTCTCGAGAGTCTACTATCATAGATTTATATATGAATCGATACTACACGATACGTTTCTATATTGTTTCCTTTCCATCCATTACCACGAGACGTTACAAGGATGTTCATATCAGAATCGTAATGATATAACCCAGCTCACTTTGACTTCATCGGTGACATCAGGCCTCCGCAAAACGATGTCACAGTAATGCTAGTTGCCCGCTGCGTGAGTATTGAATAATCGCGTTTACATCCCCCCAGCTAGAGCAACTGGGAGAATCAAGTTTATTTAACCCTGCCACGCACCCATAGGCCATGAGTGTTGTATGTACGCATATTCATCATGTTTCCGTGCGTCGCCTGGACTCCCTTGATGCTTTCTTTGGCAAGTCGGACAATACAAGGGCCCCCCTGAGACGCTGGTTGCAGAATGGTAGAATAATTATCAAGTGGTCTATACCCTGCGTTTGGTTGTAACGTGGTACGCGGTGAATCACCTGAAATAATTGTGTCAGACGGTGTCAATACATGATAGAGAAAAGTATACAAACTCGCTTACCTTCATGCAACGGTTTGGCGGTCACGGTGTCGGTTGATAAAACAAATGCCATCAGAGGGTCAGAAGGGATAACGAAGCATTACCAATACGCTAGCTTCAGATCCGTCTGGATACGAAAGTCCAGCGGATTGACTCTCAAAAAACCAGCAGGAATCTGTGTCAATGCTACGTGACCTGCACCACAGGCATTGTTGCTGTGGAAATAGAACTCGACGAACAGCAAGTACTGTAGAGTGATCAAACCAACCGAGGATCGAGCCGAAATATGACTTACTACCTTTGAGTAGCCTGACTGCTGAGACGTTCGACTTGAGCATTGCACAGACCGAAAGACTGCTGTGGGAAGTACGCGGCGAGTTGGGGCTCCTCCGTCGTTGGCCAGTGGTACATACATGTGTACCCCAAGGATTTCTCTGCATCGTTTCTTGTTTGATCACGATATCAGGCGCCGAGCTCATATATGCCAACGGATGTAAAGTCACCAGGGTACCACGAGACCGCAACGTAGACGCAAAGCGGCCAAAGCCCAACCACTCAGTGGGTTTCGCTGAGGTATGTAAGGAGAACAGCGGGGGATAATACCTGAGACATGGGAATCAGTGACTGAAGAAAATCCCACCGAAAGAACCCAATATGATAGACCTACCGCCAAGTGCTATTGACCGGACCAGTGGCAAGAACGTCGATGAAAGCCGGGGTGAAGAACCATGTCAGGATCAGCCGGAATCACGACATTGCAGCCACTGGGGACGTGAATTTATGGCAACGAGTTCTGCGCGGGTTGAACAAGATAGAGCTCGACACCGTTGGGGCCTCTGAGTCGACGAGACTAGGCATGAAAGTGGGGTGGTGGATGGCCAATCATTCACATAACAACAGCGTCTTATGGTGCGATATGCCGGCTAGTATGAGGACCACCTACCACTCGGATCCCGCTCAAGAGGCAGAAGCAGCTAGCGGTCGCACAGCGTACCACTGTATGCTGGCACAGCAATCAGGTATTGTTGGCGTCCTCTGGCTGGAGCAGCCCAGCCTCCCACGTAGAAGAGGAACTGGACCCCATCCTAACAGTATGGAATCATCCTGTGGACTATCCTGTGACAAGCGTTTGCTGTGGTGCTGTAGAGGTTGCTGTGTTATGACAATAAGATATCGCGTTCTCGGCCAGTTACAAAATGCACGTTCGACCTTCAACGTAATCTAACCAGTGGCTAAGTGGTATCGGATGGGCCGCCGCCTACCACCTATGAGGGTTCTTCGGATTCTTGAGAAACTTCCAAGGCAACTGTGTGGCAAGTGAGGGCCCGCAGATAGATCCCTTGAAATATAACCAGAAATATACTGGTTTCTTTGGGGGGGGTTGTTCAATCTCCCGATGAGGGGGTCTCAAACCTTGGGATGCGCAGGGACGAATGAGGCTGTGATCCGTTCAACTCTCTTTTGGGACCCTTGCTTCTATACTGAAGGCAATGGTTGTATTATTTGCTTACTTTCATCCTTATATGAGTTGAGTCCAACTGTTTTTCACAAGCAACGAAACTACTTGAATATTGGGCCTCGCGTGCGGAATTCAATCACAAGGCTTGGGACGATTTCCCGACTTGGAATGTTGTACAGCTTGGGAGTTTTAACACAGCCTGTTAGGCTAAAACAGGTTGGGTGTGATGGATTACCATAAAAGTATGTTGGTGTATTTTAACAGGATGTTGGTGTATTTTAACAGGATGTCGGTGCGTTTCCACAGGATATAAATCCAGCCAACTCCTCTCTCCCATATTTCCGAACCCACCGAACCACGCCATCCGTCTCTCACAAAGTGCAAAACTTCATGCATCCACGACAGTCAGCCCACTTCAGCAGATACACCGGTACGTTACTGGCGCCGCAAGGTACAAGTAAGTGCGAACAACTCCATATCATCGGTTACTCATCATATTATCCTCACTGTCAGCTCGATGTGCTAACCTGAGGGCTGTTGTGCTGTAAGCTATTCTCCAAAAACCAGACCCAGTAAACCTTCGGGACGGGAACAAGGTTGTATTGATCACACAAGAGGCTTGAACATGGACTATCGCAAAACAACTTGGTACAAGGGAAACATGCAGACATGAGTAAACTTCGAGGTGAGTGTACCAATCTCGATAATCGAGTGCCTAGGCACGGCCCCAGGGTATTAGAATTGTCAGTGTGTTTTCGACTAGAGGCAACTGGCCATATTGATCGCCAACATTAAGGATAGGATTGCTTGTGTTGGTTACAGCTCGTCTGTGTTTCCGGACCGGACAGATGGTCAAACGGTCACATAGCGCGGCTCGCCAACTGTACCGAAACGACCACAGTGGTCGAAAAAGTACACCATGGTGGTGGCTGGTATCGGAATGGGAACCCAATGCAGCTCGAGGAGTGCCTGTTGTAAATGCACGCCCACAACAGCCACTATGATACTGGGGAGTGTTGTCGAATTTTTACCCACTTGTCATGCGGGTCACGAGTCAGTACATATGCAGATATGATAATTGTATGATGATATCCCAAGATCTCACCCACGGCCAACTGCGTCAAATGTACGTTGATGTAATGTCGGCGGGTAACCATACCGTGCAGTCCACACACAGCTTGGAGGCCACACAGCGGTGGACGTAAACTGGTTAACACCATCACGAGGTTCACACGAATTTACCTGGTTATTCGAACAAATTTTAATGGCTGCCTTCAAGGTCGCGGAGTCCTAAAAACCGTAGGAATTTCGTCGAATCTCCACTGGATGATGCTGTGCAACTCACCAGGTGTGCCGCCGTCAGAGCGTTGTCAACACCACCTCGGTTCTCAAGTCTCGACCCTTCCCCACTACTGTTCAATAACCAGAAAATATAAAAGCATTATGCATCACCAGATGCACCAGTCACAGAGCGGTTTCCTCTCCACACGCAGATTGACTATCGCTGTGATTAATGTCTACTCCTCAGTCCCTGTTCCTACTCACACCATTTGCGTCTAACGACGACATGGCATCCGTTGGCGATTCTATACGTGAGCCCTCTCCCGTCTACCATTATACATCGCCATCGAGAATAGAATTGCCAGCGAACTGCAGCCATCATTTGTGTCCGCCGCCCCCAGTGCCAACGATGTGAGTGGCCCTTCTATCTATGTCCTATCCACATCCTTACACTGTTCTTTCGATAGCGATGATTATCAACTATGTGGTGGGCAACGTCCGGTTTTAGGACACAATCTACCTGGTGCACAATATCCCTGGAGAACACACCTAGCGCAGTATGACTCTTGATTCGGTCACGTTCACCAAACTAATTTTGTTCGCCTAGTCACGATCCTGGCGTGCTTGCATCCGCTCATGTGAACCAGTAGGTGGCTTCGAAATATGATGTAAGTGTTGTATCTCACCGCCATTCGTAGTGTGCAGACATCCCAGTTATGGAGACCGTCTGAGGTCCCTATCCCTCCCCTACTACCCTCGTCCAATGCGGGGGATAACATGCATGGCAATCATACAGCGTTGGCCCCCCATTCTCCCTATGACCCAATTCGCAACGCTACTCATTGGGATAATCATGCCGTATTGGATCCCCGCGGGAATTCTTGGCCAACTTCATCCGACTCACAATATCCGACTCCCCTCGTTGACCACGGTTCTCTTTGGCAGGGTATGCTCGACCCACCAGGCACCTACCCGTTTCCTGGATTTTTTTCACCCATGACACATTCTTACTCTTTTGGGTTGCCACACAACAAGAACGTCCGGACACCATCCGTTTCATATCACTCCTCTTCCCATCAAGCATTCGGTCTAACTCCACCCTACTGGAGTCACTATCCAATGTCAACTGAGTCCCACGAAACGAGCGTGGATTTACACCCCCCTTTCTATCGTACACCGCACCCGGGCGGTACTAGACCGTCTCGTTGCGGCCGCGCGGCCTGCGCGATCGAGTACAACAGCCTATGGGTTGATGAAGAGGAACTCTTTAAAGGCCTCATGGAACCCGATGGAAAGCTGAATGTTCATCAGTGCTGTTGGGAGGAAGATTGTACCCCATGCCAGCTGTGGGTCAAAGGCGACAAATCTTCCATTAATGCTCATATCCAAAAGTGGCATGGGGGGAAACCTGGGGGTGATAAGCAGGAGGTTTCCTGCCGCTGGTCTGCCTGTGGCAAGACGATGCTAAAAGAGTCGCTTGCGAGGCATATAGTCAATGTTCACCTTGGTGAGGTGTGGGAGTGCCAGGGATGTGGGAAAAAGCTTCCCCGAAATGACGCATTTGGCCAGCATGCGAAGAGATCAAAGTTTCCGGCATGTAGAACCTCGGGTACGCTGATCGCATACTCTGTTGACACACGGGTGATCGATGCTCGTGTTGCTCTGAATCGCGGGAGGTGGCCACAGTACTCCCCTGTATGAGGACGTCACGGCCTTCTCGTCGTGGTGTATGTTAGATTCAACGTCACACCACAGTGGTGATGGTACCATGGAGGTTGGGTAGACATAGGCATGAATGTATCTATCAATTGGCCACTGTCGATACAAATGATACAATTCTGTCGCTTACTGTGTGCCTGAGTATGTTTGATGTTTATTTCTCTGCAGGTCCACCAAAGCTACAAATGTTGTCGTACAATCTCCATCTGCGCCTTAACACTCCCTGAGGAATAAAAAAACGTCGGATTTCCAGACGGCGTGCTTGTGCAATCAAAAATGAGGACTTGTGTTTCAATGCGGTCTCTGCCTTGGCGTTCGTCAGGTATGTAGCAGTATGTTCATGGTCCATCATTGATTCAACAGAATGGCGAGTCCTACTTGAGAGCGGAAAGAGAGAGGGTGGCATCTCGACGAACAACAAATACATAACAGTGTGCAACGACCTCACGTCCGTCCGCGACGTATGGGATTTAGTTTAAGTCGCAGATCGGCGAGTACCCGGGCATTAAGCACAGATCGGTTGTCGCAGGGCACAATGTCTACCCTTTTTCCACCCCAATTCTGTCTCCTGTCGTCCCCTGCTAGTGACATCGCTTTCGGTGGGGAAATACTGGACTCGAAGTGTGAGTCATGCGCAGCTCTCATGTCGCACCATGACCACCATGAAAGCGCTACGAAATTATTGCCACCTTCGTTTCAACATCGCGACCTTGGCCTCAGGAATGTACATATCACCTGTGTTATCTCTGCGCCTCAGTGCCTCCATCAGGGAGAACCACCATCTCTGTAGGATAAACTCCCCTGACACATTGCGGGCAACCCAACCCTAGTGAGTCAATTTACTTGATCGTGCAACGGGTTTTGTCGTTTCTCCCCTCAAAGCCCTACTGCGCTTATATCCGTTTGGGTAGTGCAGTAGGTTTCTATGGATTAAACACGTTATCTGTAACTGGTTGTTTTGTAGTCCACACAGCCCCCATGACCTCGCGGCATCGGGTCCGCACGGAATGCAACCGGTTGTAGGAGCATCGTCCTCACTATCTTCACGTACAGCGGTAAGGGAAGAATATATTGTTTCCTCTCCATCTTTTGCCGCGAGACGTTATAATGATGATTATCTCATAATCGTATGTTCTAATCCAGCCCACTTTGACTTGATCGGTGACAGGAGTTGGTCGCGCCAGATTGTTCACATATTATTGGGTGATGAATATTCCAGGCTCTGTGGTTGGATCGAAACAACATTCCACTAAGCACTTCTACCAATAAGTACGGCAGAAACCCAACGTACTGTACGTCTTCTAATAGAACAACGAGACTATGATAAGGCGGGATACCCCGTGCAGCGAGTTGAGCAGATGATCGCAGTGGCGCGAAGACGCAGAAGTCTAAAAGCCATCAAAACGTTTAGCAAATGCAATCCCTGGTTGCCAGAATTCACAGCGACATGTCCGGACGCAGTCAAATGGTCGATATATTCCACCCACTGTAATGCATGGCTCACGCTACCAACCCATGTATGCACATATATTTGTGCGAAGTATGCCAGCTTAGGATCCCAAGCATAACGATTAATCATGACAAGTGACCACTGACAAGGAAATGCAACTGCTGTCGTCCGATCCCAACTCCGGGTTTTCATTGAATCACGACTTGTCGTGCTCCAACCCGGAAGTGTCGGAAGCTCTCCTCTGCTTCTGCTCGATCTTCTGAGCCATGGGATCTGCATCTCCAGCCGAGAAGCCACACCGCCTGACCAGGTCCCTTCTCGGATCATTGCCGCTACGTAAATTGTTCTTGACGGTACGGAGACAACCAACTGCGCATAGGCGATGCCACCGGGTCGCCGAAGTCCAGGAGAGGATTGTAGATAATCTCCCTAGACTGTTCATATTTGTCGCTGAACACGTTTCTGTAGTCACGGGCGGTCGTGGTACAGGCATGTCCATGGGATCTGAGTCGGTATATCCTTCCCGTCCCCTATCCACCACTGCTCCACGGGATCATACATCTCCATATGCGTAACGGCAATAACGACGGGAACATGAGAATTGCAAAGCACGTCCACGAAAAGGTTGTATATATGCTGCATCGTGATGGGGATCTGCCCCTCCTTCATGTAGAACGCGAGGGGGCCGATGCCTCCTGACCGTTCAAGTCTCGATACGAGCATGCAAACCTGGAAAATGGCGCGCAGATACTCGATGGCCATTATATGGCCTTGGGCTTCGTGCAGGCTGGGTGTGTCGTGCAGGAACTCGACGCTGTCGAGGCCGACGACATGCTCCTGTGAGTGCAGCGTGCAGCTTCCAGTACCACTCGAGATGGTGGCTCGACTTTCGCCGGCGAGTCGATTAACGGGCCGACGCCAGCACCTCCGACGATAAGGATATCACGGCGTTTGGGGCACTCAGGCTTGTGGCTGGTTGAACTAGAACGAATGTCACACGTCGGCATGGCAGAGGGCAAAGAATCGATGAGGGTATGGTGGCAGCCTGAAAGATGTATGATCGGGGTGGCCCAATAATAACCAATCTGAACGCTTCCGCCCACAACACTGAGTCTCTGATTTACATGGGCCGACGTGCCAGCTGCGGCCGCATGCAGCACGAACTGTTGGACTTGAAAAATTCAAATTAGCCATGGATGCAATCAAGAGGCGCTCGTATGTCATGCGAGGGTGGGCATCTACAAGAGAGACTGGTGACTGATTTGAAGTCACCCAAAAAACTTGGCAGGCATTGGCAACTTGGGTTCAAGACTCGTTGCCAGTGCCCAGCTTCTCCCGGGTGAGCCTTCCTCTTAGACTCGACACGCGTTATGCAGAATTTAAGCTGAGTCTAAATGTCGAGTTAGCAGGACTAAACCTCAAAGTTTCTGAAATAATCACATTTTGCGCCCTGTTTAACCCCGGCGTCAGAAACTTTGCTGAATGCAACGCGACTATGTAGCTATGCGGTGTGCGCCTGCGTCAATCTCACGCTCTTGTGCAGGATTTTGGCCCGCGAAGACAAGTAGTTTGAAAGAGGCACCGTGCCGCCTGCTGACATCCATTTTCCAATACTTCGTGTGTTTGCGGTGAGTACTTTAGGCCTTGTTGCCAATCCGACCATGTGACACGCCGTGAATTCAAGGTTCGCCGGGTTTGACCAAAACGAAGCAGAGCCTCGTGCTATTAGCAAAAACGGCCTTGGGGTACGTATGCAAGGTGAGCGCATCCATGTAACGCACTCACAAACCCTACTTTAAGGTTACATATAGAGGTACTATGTCTCGCTCCGGGTGTCGTGACAAGTTTAGGGACATGACCTTCGCAACCCATTTTGCAGGGCTGGGAGCCGGTTTCGCAAGTCCCTCCACCGGAAGATTAAGCGCTGACTGGCTGGCCCCGCATCAGGTTACGACAAAATGGCTCATCAACATTGTCAAGGCATAATCCGTCGCTGATATCTCCACAATGGAAAAATGTTCATATAATAATGGATCTACAGGGTCGTTTTGTCGTTTGCTTTTGATTGCACGGCCGCATCTAAGGTAGCACCAGAACGGTAGGCCATGGTACTGCATTCACAACAAGCAATACCGGATTTGGGCTTGTGCGGCCCCGGTTCGTCTAGGCATAACCATACATACCTCAGTGTCAATACCAGTGTCAATGTCACCCCCCTGATACTGGTGCTTATTGCGCTTCCAGCCTGCATTCTCTACAAATGGTACGCCAATGTTTGTCATCGGACAGTCATCCATGTCGCCGAATGTTGTCATACAACCCCCATTTATACCCTATCCTCTGGGTGGATTATAAGAGCCCGAGAGAGCAGAGACGTGCCGGGACGCGGGAATCGCGACGGTTTGCGGGGAGGAATTAGGCCCTTTTTGACACGTTGATCGGTAGGGCTTAACTCATGCCGTTTTTCGCCGTCCATTTTCCTTGTACGTTCGATTGTAATGTCTCGTTGAATTTACGATCAAAAATGTGGTGATTGCCTGTGATTATTGTGCCCCGAATGCTCAGTATGGAGTCAAGGGTAACCAGTAAGTTCTGGCTCATCACAGCAACGTCACGGTCAGCAACTTCGCATTGAGTGGTGCAACACCGCGATGTACTGCGACTTCCACCAATCTCTTGCACAGATATGCTTTCGCAGGGGGTCCAATCCATACGGCTACAAAATAGGGAATGTATTCATTCATGCGATGACGAGGACATTGATTTAGCACAAATGAGGGGGTGGTATGGATTCCCCCGAGTCCGAGATCGCACATATGTAAGAAACAAGACCATGATAGCCGCAAGACTCCCAAGTAAGATAGAGAAATCCGATCGAGCGAGCGAGCGACCGGTGGGTCAATCGGTGCATGCATTTCAATCGAACAGTAGTCCCCAAGGCTTGAGAAAACCTCTATCAGTGTAGTAACATCGGGTATAAGTCCAAATCCACAACTTAGACCTCAACAGAATGATGGGCACTTCTTGAGACCGGAAAGAGAACTGGCTGACATTTCGACGTTTAAGTCTGTGGGAGTATGATACCCGTACTGAGCCCAGAGGGGTTAACAGGTATCATTGACCACGAGCACAGCAGCGAGTTGTGCACGACGCCGACACGGAGCAAACTTGAGATGGAAATTCATACTGAAAGAGGCAGGATGATGAGGAGCTAGTCGTTGGATGAAAACAATATCGACGTTAGCATGCCGCATGGACCTCACCGCAATCTTTTTCTGGCTTGAAAGTAATTTCCAGTCCGCAGCATACAGCAAGTGGTGTGAAACTGACATGCCTACTAGCTAGGATACCTAGCTGCTGTTGGATACTCAGTTAAGTCACTAGAGTATCCAACAGTAAGTCGAGTGCGAAGTAACTACGTGATTATGTAACGAGTGGCTGTGTCACCGTACCGGATGTCCGTATCTCGGATTCTCCGATAGCTGCCACGGCAGGTGGAGGGCGGACCCTAGTCTGATACTTGCGTGTGTTAGTGTCGCGTTCGAATGATGTCTATATCTTTTGCTCCAATGATCCAGGAGGAGCATTTGCTGCACAACCATCGAGGTCCTTGTGCCCGGACGGTAAGACTACAGGATGGAAAGGATTCCCATCCAATTACAATACGCACATTGACTGCTTGCTTGGCTTCTTGAGCGCTTTGGATGGCAGATTCCAGCCACATCGGCCGCAGAGGAGCTGCTTCTTGCGAAAAGTGACAACGAAAAGGGGTGGTAAATGTGACAGTCGCAACCCAAGGGCAGTGCGAAGAAATGTTGACAACCAAGGGACACCTCAGAAGAACGACTGCCTTCTAAGAGGGTCGTCAAGAGGGTCCTTACGCTTAGACGATAGTAGAAGAGCGAATGAGAATGTTCTCCGGTAATCTATTAATCTTCCAGTAGGTCAGCCATTTTCGTCCGGTCATGAAAAAGAATGCCGAATCTAATTTGTAAACCCAAGATGCAAACAGGTTGCTTTCTTTTGGTGCTCAGGAATTTTAGAAAGCAGTAACATCACGGAAGACGTCACCGCGGCACCAGAGTAAGATAATATAAAAGACCCTCCACTGCAACATTGGCATGCGACCCTCCATGATACGAGTCTTACCCTCAATGTCTGTCACCACGACGAGCGTAAGGAACATTTGGCACACCACTCACGAAAAATAGCATAGCATGGGGAGTAGCATGAGATTGCGACAAGGGAAAGCCCCCAACAGGTGAGGGTGCCAGGTCTATTGTAACGAAAGGTGATTCAATCCGCCAACATTACGACTGATATCTTTGGATCCTAGGTATGTTTCATTGATTTCGAAGAGAAATCTTGAAGTGATGTGTCGAATCCAGGGGATATCTGTGTTCCACATTGCAATGGTGAGCTGATAGAGTCACAGAGGGGCAGATTTTACATGGCCAAGCAAATATTTGGTTATCCGTGCATGCATGTGCGTTGCTCTGCATGCCATCATTGTTCCCCGCTAGTGCGTACCTTCTAGCTTCACCGTTGTAATTCCAGATACACGTCGAATACGAACTGTTAATACATTCTAAATTTATGTTCATTGGAGGCCTAAGTCGCTCTTGCGATCGAATCGTCAGATCTTGCGATTACTTTGTACAAACTGCCTTGACAATCTATTTCACGAAACAAGGGCAAGTGAATTTGCGTAGATGGCGAAGTCAATGGCAGGAGACAAGATTAGGGAGCTTCTGACTGAAGGTCC
>JBBPJV010000782.1:0-15097 GCA_038088915.1 Sutorius aff. eximius
ATGTTCGAGGGTTTGCAGTCAAATTCTACACCCGGGAGGGCAACTGGGACATCGTCGGGAATGATATTCCTGTCTTCTTCATCCAGGATGCTATTAAATTTCCCGATTTTGTCCACGCCGTAAAGCCCGAGCCCCACAACGAAGTTCCAACCGGTCAGAGTGCCCACAATAATTTCTGGGACTTTGTCGGTCTCCAACCCGAGGGTGAGATATGCACATAGCATATTGCGTTGTCATCCAGTTCACGCTTTACCAGCATCTCATATGGTGATGTGGGTCATGTCTGACCGCGGAGTTCCACGTTCCTTCCGGATGATGCAAGGTTTCGGGGTGAACACGTACACCTTTCTGAATGACAAAGGCGATCGCCATTTTGTCAAGTTCCATTTCATTCCCGAACTGGGTGTTCATAGTCTTTTGTGGGATGAAGCACTCAAAATCTCTGGGCAGGATCCCGATTTCCATCGCAAAGACCTGAACGAAGCTATCGACAATGGGGCTTACCCCAGATGGAAGTTTGCTATCCAGACCATTCCCGAAGCCCGCGAGCTCGAATTCGACTTTGATATCTTGGACGCAACGAAGGTGTGGCCGGAAGAATTAGTACCTCTTGAGGAGATCGGCGAACTGGTTCTGAACCGTGTTGTCGACGAGTTCTTCACCGAAACAGAACAAGTCGCCTTTTGTACCAGCCACGTTGTTCCAGGAATTGGATTCAGCGACGACCCTCTGTTGCAAGGTCGCAATTTTTCATACTTTGATACTCAAGTCACTCGGCTTGGGGTCAACTTTCAAGAGGTACGTTCCCGCAGCGACCTTGTTTCCGTCACGTCACGATCGAGTTTCAGTTCCCTATCAACCGTCCCATCTGCCCAATATTGAACCATGATCGGGACGGTCAAGCCCGCCATCGCATAGTCAAGAGTAACATCAATTACTGGCCTAACCGCGAGAATATTGGTCAACCCGTTCCGGCGGAGAAAGGAGGATATATTGAGTGGGTTGTGCTTCCACCATCAAGATTCCGTTGACACAGTGCTAACAGATATGCGCAACGGCTTGAGGGCATCAAGCAACGGGCACGCGGAGAAAAGTTCAAAGAGCACTTCAACCATGCCCAGCTTTTTGTCAACTCCCTTGCTCCCTATGAGAAGATTCACCTCTCTAACGCGATTTCCTTTGAACTGAGCCACTGCGAGGATCCTGTCGTTTACAGGTCTTACATCGACGTGCTTAACAATATCGATTTCGAGCTTGCGAAGTTCGTGGCTGCCAAAGTGGGCGGCGACATTCCTAGTCAACCTGGTCGCCCCAATCACGGAAAGAAGGGTAAGGGTTTGTCACAGAGAGACTTTATGCCCAAGGAACCAACCATCATATCCCGTCGCATTGCCATTCTGATCACCGACGGTTTCAATGAGGCTGAGATGGAGGCTGTTCGCGCTACATTAACTAGTTGCAACGCCACATGTTCGGTCGTTGGACCACGGCGGGGACTTATCTATCCGATGGTAAGCCAAGGGCCCGGGTCCGGAGTATATGCGGACCATCACTTCGAGGGGCAATGGTCAACCTTATTCGATGCTGTCTACATCCCATCTGGGATAGAACACGTCAAGGCGCTTGCAAAGAATGGTCGCGTGGTATACTGGGTGAAGGAGGCATTCGGACATTGTAAGCCTATTGCTGCTGTCGGCGAAGGTGCGCACGTCGCTGCCATCCTGGCAACGTATTTGGTTTCGATCGATTGTTACAGCGGTGGACTTTCTACGCGACGTTGCACAACTGCCCGGGGTCGATCTCTTCGTCCCTGGCAGTCGTGATGACGAAGTGGTGTCGTCTTATGGAGTAGTTTCCACGGGACGCTACAACGCCTCTTTAATGATCGCTGATCTCATTGGCAAGCTCGAAGCAAATTCGAAGGACTTTGCCTCCAACTTTGGCTATCAGATCAGTCAGCACCGTTGCTATGAGCGAGAGATGGATGGCCTCACGTACAAGGTCGCATTCTGATGGACTGGAAGATCGGTTGTTTGCATTCGCATATGAATATTCACTGCGCGTGTCCAAGCCGAAGTACAGCATGTATGTCTACCTGATTGGCGTTTACTCGACTCGTTCACCTCTGTAAACCCAATGCGACTATCCCATAAACGTTGGCGACAGAAATGACTAGCCACAGAAGATATGACACTGCCGATACAATAAAGCTGTTGCTGAAGTTGACCGTGTCGCCGCTACTTTTTGAGTTTGAAGTGGCAGCGGGCCAGTCGATTGCGGTGGTCTTGACCTCATCTTTCGGAACAACTTCCGAGCCTTCCGACAGTGTTGTCCCTGTGCTTGATGGCTCTTGAAGGATTGGACCAGGAGGGCCGATGCAGGTCATTTGGCCCGGCTGAACATCTATCCCGGGAGTTGCCTCGGGAGTGTCAACGGACATGGTAGCCCTTGAAGAAGTAAGGTATATGAGCGGTAGCGCAACAAATGGCAAGACGATCGAGAGCGCGACTTGAGACGCAACAAGGAAGGTATTGAGACCCGCGCGTCCGGATGTCATGGCGATGATCATGGAGGGTATCAAACCGAGGAGACGCGTAATCAGGCGGCGTAGGAATAGCTATGAGTATGAAAAAGGCAATCAAGGTGTGAGAACAAGGTGATATCACGACGAGCGGCACCTTACGGAGAGATTCCAACGGATGAAGCCATCGGAAACGACCTGACCGGCAAAGGTAGCAGTGACGCCAGCTGCCTCGCCAGAAAATACAAGTGCGAGCGCAAAAAGGAACGCGGGTCCTGAGGAATGGCATGAGTAACCAAGAGAGAGCTGTGGGATCGAACAACTTACCCTTGCCGAGTGAGTTAAGGACGGTGTCATACATCCGGGGAATCCCAACAGAAGAACGGCCAGACGTGTCGTCGGAAGTTGTAGCAGAAAGGATGAGGATTCTGAGTGTCGGTTGTCAAAAGTTGTTTCAAGCCGGGGAGAAAAGGCGTACGCGGAATTAATGGGTACGGCAATGGCAAGCAGGCTAAAGACGATATCCACGATGGCATGGGTGAGATGGGCTTGTACGAACGAAAAAGAATTGTTTTGTCGCAGTCCGTGGCGTGTGGGTTTGTCCGTTAAATCATTGCGAGCAGTTCTCGTGATAGAGAACTGCGAGCGGCAACGTCGTCGTAGGATGTGTAGGAAGGAAGAGTGCTGTATGGCAGTCGGCAGGCAGTATGGAGAGTGGCCTGAGGAGAGGCGATCTTGGGTAGCAAGATGAGAACCTAGAAATAAGCCGTGGGGCATGACGGTTGCACCGACAATGCCGATTGCTAGTCAAGACAAGGTAAGGTGGGAAACAAGAGGAAGGAGTGAGTTGAAGGACCTGTATAGACGGCGTCCGGATGTGTACTGAAGAGTTCTTTGGAGGGCACAAAGCCGAGAAATGCTTGGGACCAGTCAGGGTGGACGTCGATGAGGAGGACAATGAAAGAGATAAAGACGGCGGCGACCTGGAGGTAAAGGGGAGTGAGCAGCGTGGCAAAGGAGAGAATGGAAGCATACAAGGAGGAGGATGACGATTTCGATGAGCCTGACGGGACGACCGGCATGAGTGGGGTCTGAGATGAGGAGAAAGACGAAGACATCGAGAGCGGTGAGGAGGACACAAGCCCATATTGGGAGGGCGGGAGCGAGTAAGGAGATGCCTATTGCTGAGCCAAGAAGCTCTGCGACGTCAGTGGCTATGATTGCAAGTTCGGCAAGGATGTAGAGTGGGTACAAGACGAGAAAGCGGACGAGGCAGGGGTATTTTGGATGGTCATGGAGGAGGATGCGGCAATGTGCGGCGAGGTCTGGAAAAGCAGATGAGTGGGAGGTCGAGAGGAAGGGGAGGGAGGACCTAGACCGGTGACACAGCCGAGCCTGGTGGCCAATACCTGAACGGTGTGAGTACGGGCCGAGGCGGGGCGGGGCTGCTCACTACTCACCTGGAAGAGGACGGCCATGATGCCGGAGATGAGGATGACGGAGAGCATGGGACGGTAGCCAAAGGTGGTACCGGCCTGGATGTCCACGGACCAGTTCCCGCTGTGGGGGTGTCAATGAGGGTATACGGGGAGGAGGGTAAGGACTGACGGGTCAAAGTAGGCGATGGAGCAGAGGACGCCCGCACCGACATGTCTGCGGAGGTGGTGGGCGATGACAGGGAGAGAGGGGAACATCGGTATACATGACGCTGGATGGGAGAATGTTTTATTTACAGGGGTGAGGAGACTCGCACGGTATGGACGACAAAGAACTTCATCCCGGAGACGACTACTCACACCGATTCTTCATCTGGCATGAGTGGATACAGGCACATGGACCTCTCTCGATCGAGAATGTGTTCGACTACTTTGCCACGTCCATGTTCTACGATAAGCAGAGCAACAACCAGGTCCTCCGTATGCAAACGATACACACCGGAACGACCTTGAACGCGCTCAACGAAGCAGAGGAACTAAGGTGAACACCCTCGGTGACCCCAAATCCGCACCGTGCTCACCCCGTCCCAGACGCTTCACTGGAATCGAGTTTGCCCTCGCACACGCGTCGCCCCCTTCCCTCTTCATCATCCACAAGCGCGAGCGTCTCTCCCCAGACCAAGGTACGTCCTCCTCCACTCCTCTCTCCTCACCACATCTCCCACCCAGTCAGGCCTCTCGCTGCCTATTTCATCATCAACAACCGCATCTACCAGTCCCCCGACGTCTATACTCTTTTGTCAAACAGACTGGTACTTCCTTTCCTTGTCTCCCAGCTTCCTCTCATTCCCCTCCTGTCCAGCTCACCTCCCTCAACGCCCTCCAGTCCTCCCTCGACCTTCTTCGCAGATACCGTCCCGACTACACTCCCCGTTCCGGCTTCGTGTGGCCCATAATCGAGTCTTCCTCGGACACTCCCAAAAAGCCTGACCTTGCCGTCCTGCACGACGATGAAACACCCGTCGATGTCCCAGATAAGGACAAGCCCCATGGTCCCAAAAAACAGCAAAACAATTCACTCATGATCCACGCGATGAGGACAACCGCGCTGCATTCCAACATTTCTCCATCTCGTCCCCAGCACTCCGACCATATCAGCACCCCGGGTCCCACGGCTACATCCGTCCAACCCACACTCACTCCTGTCCCTTCTTCCCAAAGATCACCAACCCCAAAGCCACCCCCCACTGCACCCAGTCCACGGGACCTCGCCCCTATCAAGGGTCCCGCCGGTGCGGGTAAAAAGAAGAAAAAACGCACGTTCCCGTTTCTATCGTGTGAGCAGTCCATTAATCCGTATCATAGGCACGTCAGTCCTGGTGGCTTGAGTTTGAGGTCACCCACCCGGCCATCAAATCCCCAACCTTAGCTAGTGACTCAGCTCACTCTCCTCTTGCCTTACCACGTACTGTCTACTCGTCGCCGCCTCTTTTTCCGGCTATCACTATGATATTTTTATATGCGTATGTGCAGCTACCGTAGTAATGTCAAATCCATCCGATGCAACTATCGCCCGCTCACCCCCGTCAACCTGTCCGTCAACCACCCAAGGGGTGTCGGCAGTGTCCCATTCCGAGTACCCCCCACGCCAGTCCCAAGCGCGAGGGGATTTGCTGATACGAACGAGTCCTTTCGTGCCTTGGATGCTGCCTTTGCTGGATGTCCGTCAGACATAGTCTTCTGCTCCCCCAAAAACTACATCGCCAACTAATAAAGGCACAGCGAATACGCACCCGAATTGCTAATCTCCTCCACGTTCGTTTCTAGGACAAGGCCTCCCTGAACAATCTCCGCAAGGATGTGGTGAACCTCAACCCATCTCGTGACTCAGCGTGCACTATTCATTTTGCGGAAGCCTACCTCGTCGAAATGGAACACCAGGTCAAGTTCACAGACGTTCTCAAACGCGCGGTCTAGCGCTTCCACAAAGACCTTGGGTTTGTTGTGGTACCACTGCGCGACATGCACTGGTCGAGCGCCTGCTCACCTGGATCAAATCTAATATACCTAACTCGCTCTCCGCACTATCGACGACGAACACGAAATACAGTGTGGCATAGTTTCTGTAAACGACCCGCCAGCGCTCGTCCGAATCGTCCTTGGGGCCGAGGAATGCCTCGAGCTCTGGTGCATCCAGAAAGTTGCACAACCCAGCCGGTCGGATCGAGATGAGCGAAAATATCTTTTGAATGACCGTCTGGGAAGACTGGTGGAGTGGCGTGTAGAACTTGGTCAGCCTTGGAGTACCCGACGTGTTGACTGAGATTTCGGTGTTAAGCGAACAGTGAGAACGAGTGCGAAAAGACGACTGACAGATCAGAACTGCGTGTATCATGACTGGTCTGCGCAGAAAGGCCGTGTCCACATCTAACCTTCTGTCGAAGCGACTCCCGACATCCGACGCCGGAAATAGCTCACGTTTCACAATCAGATATCAGATAAGATTCAGCAAGCCACCCTGGGCTCTATATATCTCACCACCGGTACAAATCCCGTGGTACCAGATCCAGAAGAACGACAAAACATCGTCGCTCATGATTCATCCCTGGGTAAGGTCCACCCAGGTTGCAATCTTCCGGCGAGATTGCCAACTGGCCCAGGTAGACCTGCTTGGCTTTTGAAACTCTCCAGGAAATTCGCGATGAGGTTGTAATCCATGCTCGGCTGGTCGCCTTCCTCATCCGGTTCTCTGGCCTCCTCTCGTTCCAACAAATTGTCAAGCTCGACTTGCATGGCGGTCTCGATATCCATCTCGGCATCGAGAGCCGCTGGGGTTACACGTGCGTTTCCTTTATCTTGTTTCATCGGCATGGAAGGCTGGGGTTGAGGCTCTGGTCTAGCAGCGGATTGTCGCAAGCGCAACAGCTCGGCATCCATAGCTTCCATAGCTGCCTCGAACGAGTTCAGGTTAGAACCCACGTTCGAGCGGGTGCCTGGAGCTGACGGGCGAGGTTGCTCAGAAGTTGTCTTTGGTGGCACCGTCACTTTCCGCGTTGTCATGACACTGGCTGGTACAAACGCTGACGGCCACTATTAGCTACTCATTTATATATCGCGAGGTTCACAAAACGCACCTCCTCGCCCTTGTCGTTCCTTCATGATATCATCCCACATTTCGTCAGATATGCCCAAGGTCTGGCGTGAAAACTCCAGAAACTCTGCCTCTTCATCATTCATATCCACCTCGATTTCACCAACTATTTGAGGTCTGTCTTCCTCTGACTCGTAATCCTCATCGTCACTACCGGTTAAAGGATCTGATGAGGAGGACTCGTCATCCGAATCGACACCTTCGAATTTATCACGCGGAAGAAGCGGAGGGCGGATGGGGCGCGCGCGCACCGGCTGGCTGGATTCTCCCAAACGAGTATCACTTGTGCGTGTATCAGTTTCAGCGAGTCCAGCTTCAACCTGTTCAGTCGCGATGGTAGTTTTAGCCACACGCTGCGTGCTGAAGGAAGCGGGCATTTGACCATACTCGGAAGCCGGGAGAGCAGGGACGAGGTTGTCCATCGCCCATTGGCGAGCTACTTCTGCTGATTTTCGGCCTTCCGCACCGGAATTCTCGTCATCCGAATTGGAAAATCCCCCGTCGCTGAATAGCTCGTCGTTCTTGTCGCTCTCCATGCCTTCTTCGTCGGAGAATGCCTCGCTAGAAACATGGTAAGGGGAATGGGAAACGTCAGTTGACGTCGAGTAAATGTGGAATCAGACAGGGCTTACTCTTCAAATCGCGCGCCTTCCACGTCTCCTTTGCCCTCTACAAATTGTTCCACTTTAGCAGCGAGATTGCGAAGCTTATTCGTTTGTTCCTTCGCGATCCTATCTCTCTCCCCTCCCTCACCATCCGTTTCTATGGCGTGTGTCTCCACGGTCGAGTCACCAACGCGCATGACACGCTCAAGCATCCCATCAAAATCCGTGGCGTCAACGTTCATCCAATCATCTGTATCTTCCGTTTGCTGCAGATCGGCTTCCGGCGGCGCTTCTGGCGCACGGGAAAGTGCAGCATTGAACAACGCCGCAAACGATGGCCTTGAAACGTCGCTATAGAAAGACACTTTGATCAACCAACGGCGCCATATCTGAAGCGTAGATTTTAAACATACTCTTCTCGTTGAACCTCAATAAAAGTATTGGCTGCCTTGTTCTCAAGCTCGTGCCACATTCGTGAACCCTCGACTTCCTCGCGGAAGTAACCGATAGTAACCAGATGGCTCAAGTATGCCTTGTAATCTGGTGATCGATAAAGAGCATCTTTACGTGCTTCGGCCTGGCGGAAGAGGGGTATCAGACTAACCAAAAACCAATTAGTCGTCAGAAGATACTTACAGAAGACGTTTGTGCTTCCGTGGTTGCTTTGACCACGTCTGCTCGATTTTTAGATTCTTGAAATAACATCTCAAATCCGCAAGCCTGGAAAGAGTCCATATGAGCGGTCTAGCAAGTTGGCCAGATTGAGCGACTAACCAACTTCATACCGATATCTCGCCAACGCCATTCAGCCGTGCCTTCTCTTTCCTCAGAGCGGCCAAAAATTTTGGGTGGATAGAACTTTTGGCTCAATAATTGAGCATACGCAGTTCGAGTCATTTTGACCTTGCAAAGGACACTTGGACGTGGCGGAAAGCGTGCCATTTTATGAGCAGCCTATGACTACCCGTCAATACACACCATCGACGTAGTACCCTTGCACTCACACGAAGTTGAATTGCATCGCGAGTGTAGAATGTTTCGATAGGCTTCTGAACCAACGACGGATCGACCATGAGGGCACGAACGATGTCGACAGGGAGGTAGGCCATAGTCGTATGTATATGGTTGCGCGCAGCACCTGGATATCCAGATATTCGCTGCCATACGATACCCTCGACCGCTTTGGGAGCCAGGGTATCGACAGATACGTCCCGCACGAGGGGAAGCGCGTCCTCAATGGCTATATACTCGTCTTCTTCGTCTGCAGGAAAGTAACCCTCGCCTTCACGTTCCCCCCCGCCGGGAATGCGAGGACGTTTTCTCTGCTTGTTGGGAGGCGAAACGTGAGCGAGGGGAATGAGGTGTAGTCGGCCACTGTATATCCAGACCTGCAACGTAAGAGTGGATGTAACTACTTAGCAGATGTTCTCACTGTTTTCAAACGGAGGAAGTGCGCACCCTATTGGTCGCGTTTGAGGGGTTCACCCATCGGGACAGGGACTCGGCTGCCTCGATGAGCAAGAACTCGCCATCCGAATCGGAGACACTTGTCGGGGAACAGATGAGCGGAAATTTTCCGAGAAGTGAACAGGACTTGAACAGACCTGATGACGAAGTCCCAACGTTTGGAGACCTCTCTGAGGAGCCAGACGACGCACCACTCATCATCGACGGCGTCCCCGACGCGCATGCGTCCTTCGAGAACATTTTTGTCCTCGACGTGGCGTATATTTGTGTCTGGCGCAATCTTGAGTTGGAACGGGTCGCGATGCCAGAGGAAGCAGGGGAGAAGAGTAGACGCCAGATCGTGGATGCACGCAGCGAGGGACGTGCAAGACGCCTTGTCGGCCAGCGGGGGCGGGGGGTAGAGCACATACAGCAGCGTGTCTTCGCAGATCGACGGAGCACGGTTGAAGATGTCCATGATCGTAGTTGCTGGTGGCGACTACAGCCTCAGGTTGGATGTTGCCATTCGTGGCTCCGGTTCGCTATGGCTGCGCACACATCCTTCAAGGACAGAACATTGATCGCGGTCATCGGCGACGAAGTACATAGTCCACCTTTTTCGCGTCTGATTTCTCAAGCTCAGCACAGGATTCAATCACCGGTCTCTTGCTCGCCGGCGTCGGGCATGTCAACGGGCAACAGAAGAAGAACTTTCTCATCGTCGACTCCAGTGGGTTCGTCGGTGCAACGATCCCACCCGTTCTGACCCTCTCTCAGAGACACAGATATCGACCATCGAGGCGGCCTTCCAAGAGTTCACAGAACGCAAGGATGTAGCAATCTTGCTCATTAACCAGCATGTGCGTACCGTAACACTCTGCTCCCTCAATGTGTTGGGATGCATTTCAATCGATCTAGATTGCAGAGAAGATCAGACCGACGGTTGATCGATACCAGCAAGCTTTTCCTACCCTCCTTGAAATCCCCTCCAAGGATCACCCTTATGGTCCGTTCCCTTTCACTTGCTTGCATCAGCTGTTCGTACGCTTTTCATTCACTCACACCACACTTCACAGACCCTGAGAAGGACTCCGTTTTGAAACGCGTGCAGAAGCTCTTCGGAGAGTAGTACACCTTCTGGACGTTTCAGCATCTCATCGTCCACACCCACATATGGTGTATTAGCATTTCCATTTCCATCCTTCATGACCTGCTGACAGACCACGCCGGGTTTATCACGCATTACATCGGTCCCCGTAACTACACCCGAGCACCTTGCTAATTGTACTCCTGCCTTTCCTCAGCCCTTGATATGGAGTGCGGCGGCGTACGGCGGGCTAGTGCGTGTTTTCACTATGAACGAAACCGCATAACAGGCTCGTTCTCGCGAACGCCTGGTGCTTGCTCGACAAATATCCTGATCGGGTTTCGATTGTCGGAGTCTATTTTAAAAAAAGTCCAATTAGAGCGAGCCAAACCGCACCAAGAAGGCCAGCAAGGTCTCCTGTGGGGCATAGAAGATACACACTTGGTATGTCTATAAGAAGGTACTTGAACACGAAGTACCCTTCATCGTTCTGTCGTGTCACGGTATCAGTATGCAATACCCCTATGCATCCAGCAAATATAGCATGAGTACGCAAACGAGGCGCGGCACATATAGTACGGTGAGTACCTATGTGGTACTCCGTATGCCCCTTTTGCGTACCACGGCTGAGCTGACACCTGGGGAATCGTTTAACGCACCCTCACGAGATCTGCGTGTACCTCTCCCTCCGTCCAAATTGTCCCTGCAGCATGGCTGCCCACATCGTGGGATCTCCGCCCGCGGAGTCCAGAGAACAACCCTGTTAGTCCCCACCAGGAGCTTCCTTCGGTTCCTGCCTGGTCCTTGCTCTTCTCCTGGTTTATTGTCGCCGGTGGTATCGCAGAGGGGATGGTGTCCCCTCTGAGATACTTGAAAGCGCTCCTTGCAGAGTCGATAAAGTGAGACGTTTTCTCCTTGACGTCTTCGAAAGTCAAAGAGGCCAGTGAATCGACATAGCTGGTCCAATGGCTGTCTTTCTCATCTTTCGTTTGGAGTGACGCTGGAGAAGAGCCTTGAATGTAAAAGTTCAGTAGCATATGTTCTCGACCCGCAGAGTCAACCGCTATCTGTGATGTTACATGTCGATGGCGGTGGCGCGGACGAACAGCGGAGGGTGGGTTATTATGGAAAGTAAGGGGAACATGAATGTACTTGGCAACCTGCCAGCAGTTAATCGATGGACGATCCACCGTTGAAAGGGGAAGACTGACTTTGGGGGAAGACTTGATTCGCTCACAGGCATCGTTGTAGAGCACAGTGGGCGAGTTCTTCGAAAAAAGCTCCGAGGTGAGTGCGTAGACGAGCACAGTGGACAGCCCGGCACCCAGCAGTATCACACTTAGGTTCGTGGTGCGTTGAGTTGTACGTATCACTAGAAGATACCGCTGCATCAGCCTTAGCGTACACTCCCCCCGGGCAACGTCGAGTGGTTACGAGACGTGATGCCAGCTCACCCTTGCCACCGACGCTTAGCTCTGACCATTTCTTCGCCTTCTCCCCACGCCTCAGAGCTGCCTGCGAGATACCGAGCTGGAATGGTCCGACTGAGTCCTCCCTACTCGAGTGTGCCGTTCTTTGCTTCTGGTCGATGGCGGAAGTGAGCAGAGAAGCATGAGTACCTTGGCCACCGGTATATGTTCTGCAGGTGATCCAATGTGTGAAAGAAAACACATCCGCTATGACCGGCGAGCGGGGGAGCCCAGACAGAGGCTGCGCGCAGCGAAGAGCCCCCGATAAGCGAGCAAACGCGATTGTAGACATAGTCAATGTCGAGACAAGATTGTGGAAACTCATATTTAGGATCAGTCTCAAATAGTCAAGACTACTACCAATTCAGTGGAATGCTTGGTATATACCAAAAAGCAGTTTTGTGAGCAACCTCCCTATGTCAGTAGTCGGGTCTTCTCATCGACATGGTATCCTCAAGTCGGTGAAGTTGGAGGACCGGAAAAAATTCCCATTAGCCGACTTGAACGACTGACCTCGTCATTACTAGTGACGCGCTCTACCAACTGAGCTAAACGGGATGTTTGTGAAGTAAGCACACATCAGTCTCTGAGACGGAAATCGACTGATGGAGGAGCAGAGTGGGGAAAGTAAATAATATTGCAAGCATAAATCTAGCTAGTTCCCAGTGCTCAATTGCTCTAGGGTCGCCTTTTTCATCTGGACTTGCGCATTGAACAGACTTTTATGTAACCGACAGGAAGCAATGCTCACCGCTGGACTGATTCCCTGTCCGTCAAAGTATGACAATACAAACTCCTCTGCGACCCAGTCATTCTCGACAGTACCCAGATCCAAAAACGCTAATTTCCTCGGGCTTGTTGGATCTTTGGAGGGTGCAGCAAGGTGCACATCGAGGGGATAACCCTTTGAGAGCTTGGTATTGGGGAAGATTGACTTGAGTTTGTGGAGAGGAGACTGTACAGCAGCTTCCATTTCAGCGGACAGGGTTCCACGCGACTTGGCAAGTTGGAGGCGTGCTGTCAATGCGCGGACGAAAGCATCACGCAGATGGGTGTATGAGGTGTTACGTGTTGGTACTACAAGGATGGACGTTTAGGCCAAGCTGAAATAGATAGATACGTGAGTTATCTCACCAATCCGGAGCACGCAAGAGGTGTTTCGGATTATATGGTCGATTTTCTCCTCGGGTGTACCATTGACAGGGATCTGTAGCAGTACCCTGTCAATATCAATGACCACGCCAGTGCGGAGGAACAAACTCTAAGTTCAGGGTTCGCAAGATCAGCATAGAATCCCACGGAATAGACATTGATGCCAAGGAAGGAGACTGCCCGTGGACCGACGCCCAGGAGAGAATGGGGGCGCAGGGGGAACTTGGACGGGACTCGAAGTTCCTTTGGAAACCCAATGGAGGTGGCGGGGTCAACTAGGGTGAACTGGGTGAGGCGATATACGAGGCAATGAACACGGAAAGCTTTACCTACCACGTCGCCCCTCGCGATACGGGGGGCGTCAAGCTGGATGGGGGTTGTTTGGTGGAAGGCAAATGCCGCGGTGAGTAGAGAGGCGACGCCATAGAAGACTGGCTTTGACCAGGGGCGGGACGAGGCGCAGCGTAGTTGGAAGAGCAAGTGTGACATGGTCAAGTGTCGACGGGTCGGGTGCACGAGTGGCTGCCGCGTCTCTCGTAATCGTTGAGCGACTCGATCACTCTGGGGAGGTCCGCAGAAAGAGGACGCGTCAGCGCATACAGACACATATATAACATCCCTGCCTCCCCATTGTACGTCTCGTCCTCTTTCTTCCCATATCTCACTTGCTCTTATCTACATTCCCAATGGCTGCTCTTGATCTATCCATGGCCAGCATCGTTGCTGAGCTAGGCTCCGGTACCCTGTCTATCCAAGGCGTGGAGATGGACGAAGATGAGATCGATGTCCTCGACTCCCCTGCCGATGAGATATCCCCTCTTGTCCCGGACCAATCTTCTTATGAGAAACAGAAGGCCAATCTTGTCGTATATCTTGATTCTCTTCCCTACGAGTCCGAATCTCTCGAGGAGATGCAGGACAAGCTGGAGCGCATCATAGAAAGGCTCCTTATATGTGCGGAGTCAAAAAACTGGACTGTCCTCACAACCTGGGATGCGATGCTACAATGGTTGGTTTCCACCCCTCTTTCATCTTCAAAATCTCATAGCCTGCCCAGTTGGCTGCAGTTGCGTTACCCTATGAAAACCCCCACTCGCGCCAAGCTCGTTCGGTTCTATTACGAATTGTGTCTCATCCCTGGCTTGGATGTTCGTGTTATCCGAAGTTGGGCAGACATGATCTCTCGCCTTCTTGGAAGGATGGGCAAACGCAGGCTTGAAGCCAAGGATTTACACCTCCCATGGCTGCCCCTTTGGCAAGTCCTCTACAAAGAGCTTTTTCCGAAGAAGCGTCTTGGTCAAACCAAGTGTGCAGTTTCTACATCCTCTGTTCTTGTTTATTGAGTCGTCTCCTAGTCGTAACTTGAACAACATCTTGCTCTACGTCGCAGAAAGCTGCAAACCATACTTCCCTGCAGACGACATCCCTGACATGCTCAGCATGTTCCTACCTATGATTACCCCCGATGTGAGTTCCCTCACCCTTCCCTTTCGTTTATACATCCTGAACCCACATAGACGACCCTTACCATGATTCCGGTGCTGACTTCGTTCCTTCCTCCATCCAATCCGCATCTCTATCTTCCTGTTATTTTCAGTCTCTGGGGGGCGCTCAACTCCTTTTCGATGGACGACCGTTTTCTCGAGTTGGCTGGTGATTTAGCGGAGGAGCATGTTGCAGGAAAAGCTGGCAATTTTGGTGAGGAAGGTGGTGCCCAGTGGAAGGACGTAGGTATATGGTCTGAGCAAGAATGGACTTTGCTGGTCAGCAAAGGGTTTGAATCCATGTGTAGGCTCCTAACCACGAATCTGTCGCATCCTCGCTCCTCATGCTCGTTTCCAGATGTTCCTGTAGGGAAATCTAGAGTGAGCTTTTTTGATGCTGAGCTTATTTATGTGGTATTAATTTTCCTGCAGACCCCAAATATGACCTCTGCGCACGCCGATGCAGCGTCAGTCCGTCAAGGATCTAAAATTAAGAAAACCATCAGTCGTATCAGTGAGTGGCTTTACAGGAAGCTTCGCATGTATTGTAATACCGACTGGTCTCGATCTAGATGCACTCGCTAAGCTGTTCGTTTATTCCATGGCCATCGATGGCCCTCTTCGCGGTGATTCTGCATCAGCGACTCCATCTTCCCAGGGTGGGCAGACAACGTATCTAGCTGGTTCCAAAGCAATGGATACTTTAGACCGCCTGATTACCAGCACGGCGTCATTCTTCCATCCAT
>JBBPJV010000783.1:0-15092 GCA_038088915.1 Sutorius aff. eximius
AAGACGGGAACTGGCACCCAGCCGGTTTCATATCACACTCATTTGACACTGCAGAATGCAACTACCCAATCTATGACAAGGAGTTGCTTGCTATCATCTGTGCCTTGAAAGAATGGTGCCATCATCTCATAGATCAAGATCATTTTGAAATCTGGACTGATCACCAGAACCTAGTGTTCTGGAAAAAGCTGCAAGATCTGTCCCCATGATAAGCACGCTGGCATGCATTTTTAATGGAGTATAATTATTTGATCCTGTACAAACCAGGATCTACAAATGGTCGTGCTGATGCATTGTCCCACTGTTCCAACCATGGTGAAGCTGCCAAGGATATAAATAAAAACATAACAGTATTACCTCTGGCTTTGTTCGCCAAGCAGGCTACCCTCTTCCCCAAGATCTTTGACAAGATCATTGAACATTCTTATGAATTTGATGGTGACCATTATGGTTATGATCTTGACTTTTCTCTCAGCTGTTACGTTAACACCAAGAAACAAGTCTTTGTTCCGCCGGATCTGAGATCCAAAATCCTTAAATTATATCACGAATCATGAATCACCAGGCATCCAGGAAGATCATGCACTCTCACCTTGATCCAATGACATTACAGCTGGCCTGGTATATCTAAAGATGTCAATACCTTCATTGATTCATGTCATGGCTGCGCCACCTCCAAATTGGGAAATCAATCCCCTGCTGGTAAATTAATGCCTCTCTCTGCTGCTCAACATCCCTGGCAGGATATTTCAGTAGATTTCATCATGGACTTACCTGAATCTAATGGGTACATGGCCATTATGGTAGTCGTTGATCAATTCTCAAAAGAAGTAATCTTTATTCCCTGTACAAAGACTTTTTCCTCTTTAGATACAGCCTGATTATTTAGAGATCACATGTGGTGTACCCACAGACTCCCCAGTAGCATAGTCTCCGACTGAGGCCCCCAATTTGCCTCTGATTTCACCCGAGAACTTTGCAAGTTACTTGGAATTCAACAAAAGCTCTTGACGGCATTCCATCCACAGACTGATGGTCAAACCGAACAGATTAATTGTGACCTGGAGCAATATCTCTGCATTTACGTCACAAAAAAACAACATGAGTGGGCCGAGTGGCTCAAGTTGGCTTAGTTCCAACACAACAACTCTCTCACAGTAGCCACTGGCACAATTCCTTTTGCTGTCACCAGAAACTATGCCCCTCATATGGGTTTTGAAAACCCAGTTTCTTCTCACCAATTCGGTTCTGACCTCATCCATTCCCACAAGGAAATTCAAGCAGCGCTTGATGCCACATGAACCCACATGGAACGATTGGCCGAAACATCTCAGTCCGACCACCCCAAATACCACACCAGCCAGCAAGTCTGGTTATCTACCAAAAATCTCATGCTCCCCTTTCCATCCCCCAAGCTCTCCCCAAAATGGCTTGGATCCTATCCCATCACACAGGTATTACCTAATGCAGTAGAACTATGATTGCCACAGTCGATGAAGATCCACCTGGTCGTAAATGTATCCCAGGTTAAACCCTACAATGCCCCACTTGATGGTCAATCTGTGATCTGACCTGATCCTATTATTGTTACTGAGGATCACCTAGTTGAGTACGAGGTTGACTTCATTGTAGACTCTCGATTGAAACATGGCAAATTGGAATACCTTGTTCACTGGAGGGGTTGGGATGAAACCGATGGCACCTGGAAACCTGAGATTCATTTGGATCATGCACAAAATGCTATTCGGGATTTCCATTCCAAACATGCCTCTGCCCCCCACCATGTTCATGGCATTTCCTTGCAGGAATTCCACTTTCTCTTCTCACCATATGAGAATTTAACTGATTCCGCGTCCTCCTGCTTTTCTTGCCTGGAAGTTGAGACATAAGGAGAGGATAGTGTTACGATACGTATTTAATTTTCCTAACCGCTCATGCATACACTCGTAGGCTACACATTGTTCTCTTTATTTTGTCACACTAGGTCATGTGACTTTCCCCCTATCTTTTCTTTCTCATGACCATGTGACTAGGGCCTGAACTCTATGATGTCAGATCATGTGACTGGTCTAGACTCATGACATCATAGATAAGAGCCCCTTTTGCTATTGGTGTACCTTTCTCTTATCTATCATATGATTTCCCACCATATATTAGTCATGTATTAGTAATAGTCTTGGCACTTGTATATATATCCAGGTGATACTATGACTGCTCCCCAGTCTAGTTCACTTGGACATTATCTGGAGTCTACCTTCAGGTCTAAGTGAAGTATCTAGTTCTCCTTTCACCTTCGCCCGTGTACATCGTTGCACATGTTTCCTCTTTTCTCTTCAACATTGCCAGATGTCACAGCTGGTTCTAGTTGTTCCACCTCATTGACTTAGATTAGTAGTTAGACTTCGCTTCACCTGGCTTATAGAGGATCAAATAATTATATTCCATGAGGAACGCATGCCAGCATGCTTGCCATGGAAACAGATCTTGAGGTTTCTTCCAGAATTCTAGATTCTGGTGATCTGTCCAAATTTCAAAATGATCTTGATTGACAAGATGGTGGCACCATTCTTTCAGGGCACCAATGATTGTGAGCAATTCCTTGTCATAGACTGGGTAATTGCATTCTGTGGAGTCAAAAGAGTGTGAAATAAAACCAGCTGGGTGCCAGTTTCCATCTTCCAGTTGATAAGAGAGCACAGCTCCCGAAGTGATGTCTGATGCATTGCATTCAATGCAAACTGATTGGGAAGAATCGGGATATGTGAGAAGCAGTGTTGAAGTAATGATGGATTTGAGCTTATTGAAAGCCGCTTTGCATTCTTCTGTCCAGATGTATGGCATATCCTTTTTAGTTAGATTGTTTAGCAGTCTAGCTGCATCTGCGAATCCTTGAATAAATCAGCAATAGTAGTTGGCCATGCTGAGAAATGATTGCAATTGTTTTAAGTTATGAGGTTGAGGCCAGTCAGTAATGGCTTTGACTTTTGGTTCTTGCATCTCTATCCCCTCCTTAGAGACAACCATACCAAGGTAGTCTACTTTGTCCTTATGAAAGAAACATTTCAATGGTTTTAAATATAGATCATTGTCATGTAGATGTTGTAGCACTTTGCAGACAACTTTGACATGCTCTTCTTTAGTCTTTTTTGATGTAAAGATCATAATATCATCGATATAGATTACGACCACAGTGTACATGTCAGAAAAGATGTCATTGACCATATTTTGGAATGTGCTGGGTGAATTTCACATGCCAAAATACATTACTAAGGATTCATAGGCACCAATTGGGGTTGTGAAGGCACCTTGCCATTCATCACCTTCTTTGATGTGAATGTTATTATAGCCCCATCATAGATCCAGGGTCATAAACATGTCTGCGCCTTTAAGGCAATCAATGAGTGTGGGAATTAATGGAAGTGGGTAGTTATTTTTTTTGGTATGTTCATTAAGATATCTGTAATCCATGATCATACACTTTTTTCTGTTCTTTTTGAGTATAAAAAATACAGGAGAGGTTTGATCTGATTTGGATGGTCAGATATATCCTTTTGCTAGCTCTTTTTCTATAAATACATGTACTTCCTCCAATTCCATATTGGAGAGAGCAATAATATGGCCCTTCTTTTTAACAAAGCCAGGCTCGAGCTCAATTGCATGATCTCATGGTTTTTGAGTTGGCATCTGATGGGATTCTTGTTCTGAGAATACATCAAGAAAATCCCAGTATTCCTCAGGAACTTCTGTTTTTAGTTTATTGACTTCTTCAGTCGGTATCACATGCACTTCTAATGTGGGGGCTGCATGACAACAATCAGTGCAGCAAGAGAATGAAATGGTTTTGTCGACCCAGTCGATGATTGGATTGTGGTGTGCCAACCAGTCATAGCTGATGATGAGATCTTGGTTTCCCAGGAATGATATGAAGGCATCTACTGCTTTCATATGTGGGTTTCCTTTTTCATCACGAACAACAATGGTGAGGGACACTTTTTCGGTTATTCAACTGATAGCTTGGTCTAAGCCATCAGCATTGAGGACATGGAATTCCTGTCCTAGCAGGATTCATTCGAGTTTGTGATCATCAACATAGGTGGAGTCAATGAATGTGTGAGTTGCCCCTGAGTCTAATAAGGCTGGGGTATTGCCTGTTTTGATCCAGCACTGTTTTCCCTCTTGGATGGCGAAACTGTGAATTGTTGTATCGAGAGAGAACTCCACAGGTCCTTGTGACTGGGTGTAGCCAGTTGGTGCAAGGTTTTCATAAATATTGTAAATATGAATGATTTCAGAATCATCACTATGTAATTTTTTTGGTTTTTTGTTTGGGAGAATTAAGCACAGCTTTATTGTTGGCTGCCATGCCCTTTCGGGATGCTCCCTCAATAGTACAGGAAGTATTTGAAGTAAATAATACAGGGGAAGGCATACTACTAATGTTTGACTCACACAATTCATTGTTCTTAAAGTTGTGAATGGATAAACAAGAAAAATGATTTGAAAAGGAAGAGTCCAAAGGTACTATGTAGTCTGATCTAGATTCACCTCACTGGGATCTAGATCTAGCTAATTTAAAGAGACTTTCATCTCTGATTCTTTCTTCATCTCCTGGGCTATTCTAGCCTGCCAATATGCTTTTGCATCTTTATTGTCCCACAAAGTGTTGTGGGAACCTGAGTGGCCTTGATTGGGCTGTGCAGTTTGCATTGAGACTACAAGGGTGGACAAAGTGGGGGGAGTAGGCAGGGGACAGGTGGAGTAACAGGGTCAAGAAGGTCCAGGCTGATCAAACTGGGAATATGTTGGATCATACATTTCCCGGTTTCTCATTTGTCATGGCAGGGGGCACAGGCATTGTGGTTCTTTGCACTCATGTGCAATGTGGCCAGTTTTCTGGCAATTATAGCACATGTTATCAGCCCATGCTGGCCTCACCTGTTGTGCCCTGATTTCCATGGGGGCACCACGTCTTGGTTGAGTCCCAGTTGTAGTGAATCACTGGGGTCCTCCTCGTTGGAAGGGTATGAAGCATTGTTCTCACTCATACCTGATTTGTTCAAATTGTTTCCCCATTTCCGCATATTTGTTGAGGGTTTCTTCAAATGAAAGGTCTCTGTCATTTTGAAGGACTGCAGTGTAAATTTTATAATCGATGGCCTTGCAGAGGAGGTGTACTGCTGTGTCATCATCAATGTTGACCTCTTCTTTCAGAAATTGAAATTCATTGAGGAACTCATTGGTCCTCCTGTTTCCTTGTCACAAATATTCAAGCTTGGAGTATGCTTGGTCCTTGTAATCTGTGATTTTAAAGTACTTTTCAATATCTTTCTTAAGGTCATCCCATTTAGGCCATTTGTCTTTGGTCAGCCCTTTAGAGATTCTGAGATGAGCAAAGGCACTAGCATTGCCTGACATCCTCATCAAGACCATGGCAGCCTTTTCTTTGTCTTCTCATAATGGGTGCCATTTTTGGGTGGACACCCAAAGTTCCATAAACAACCACCATTTCTTGAACATGGTTCACTTTCTGTCCCATACCCCTGGGTCAGAGAATTTCTTGTCAAAGCCCTTCAATGCATCCTCTGAAACAAGATCTAACTAAGTCGAGAGGGAACGACAATGAGGTGGAACAAGGACTAGATATGATGTCTAGCAACGTGGTATAAAGAAAAGAGATACATGTGGAATGGTTACCATGGGTGAAGATAAAGGAGAAGTGGTGCTAGATATCCCACTCAGGCCTGAGGTAGATCCCAGGTAATGCCCAAGTGAGCTAGACTGGGGAACAGTTGTAGCGACACCCAGGTATATATACACTTGCCAAGACTATGACTAATGTGCATGACTAATAAATAGCAGGAGTGGTACAATAGATAAGGAAAGGTACACCAATAGCAGAATAGACTCTTATCTATGATATCATGGTCTAGACCAGTCACATGGTCTGATGTCATAGGAGTCTAGGTCTGGTCACATGATCGTGTGAAATGAAAGATAGGGGGAAGTCACATGACCTGGTTGTGACAAAATAAAGAGAAAGAAAAGTGTAGACTATGTGTGGACCAGTAGTGTAGTTAGGTTAAGTAAGATGAGTTCGTAACATCCTTGGCTTTGATGGCGTTCAAGATCTTATTGATCTCATCTTTGATTTCTTCCCAGGATGTTCCCATTATCCATAGAAGTAGATTGTCTGGGGGCAGTGGTAAGGTGAACGAAGTTTATGCGATGGATGGAGGGATCTTGTTGCCTTGATGGTGAGAACTGTTCAGTTGCAGGGACAGATTTTCTTATCCCACCAAATGTCTGCTAGCCAATCGTGAGCAAACAAGACAGTTGGATCTCTGTTGGGGTAAAGAGAGGCAAGGGGTGTGAGGAATTCTTCTAGCTCCTGGGTTTGGAAAGGATTGAAGTGGTGGGGGGGCATAAAACACTGTAAGAAAAACTAAATTCTCCCAGGCAGCTGTAGGGAGACCCTTGATGCGATGCAGTGGGAAACTGCTAAGAAGGCAGTAGTTTATCATCTGATTCAGATGTGGGAGGAACCAGGGTGGAAAGGGTTTTTTAACGCCCTTACACCATCACACATGACACTTGCAGCTATCAGGTAGAGGGGGCAGTAATGCACTATCTGCTGAGCAACGTTATCCTTATTTCTGATGCTGGACAAGCATATAACTACTGTTTAAAGGGTGTATGCCCTGGGCCTGTCAAGTGGTACCCCTGCTTATTCTCCTTAACCCTGGAGTCACAGATTCAACCTCGTAAGAAGTCTAGTTCAAGTGAAACAGAACTAAATCCTAAGCCTAAGTACTAGAGGTGGAACCACTTAAGAGAACATGTTATGACGCTGTGCAATGTTTTATGATGAAGAAGGAGAAAGGAACATGTGAACTGATGTCCATAGGCGAAGATAAAAGGGGCACTAGATATTCCACTTAAGCCTAGGAGTAATCCCAGATAATGCCCAAGTGAACTAGACTGGGGAACAGTCGTAGCATCACCTGGGTATATATACATATGCCAAGAGTATTACTAATACATTACTAATATATTGTGAGAAGTGGTACGATAGATAACAAAAGGTACAGCCAATGGCATAAGGGGCTCTTATCTGTGATGTCATGAGTCTAGATCAGTCACATGATCTGACATCATAGAGTCCAGGCCCTAGTCACATGATCATGGGAAAGAAAAGATAGGGGAAAGTCATGTGACCTGTTGTGACAAAAATAAGAGAAAAATGTGTAGACTTCAAGTGTACAAGTTAGAGGTTAGGGAAATTAAATACATATTGTAACAATAGGAAACAATGAAAACACCATCCTTCCTCACACTCATCCTTGCTACAAGGATGCCTGCTTTGCTTGCCATCGACTTGGACACCAGAGAGTAGATCATCCTAAATATCAGTGCCCTTATTGTCTTATCTCATTGCCAGGACACAACCAATCAGCCTGCCCTCATATTCATCCCCCCATGGTTACTTTTTCCCCCACTTCACCCATTTTCACTCACTCTGCTCAATCCTTCACCTCCTTTCAATGTCATCCCCTCTCTGCCAGAATAACCAGTGGCTGCAGACCTCATTCCTCCCCTTGTCCCACCAGAGTTCCTCCTTCCAGAACAGAACATTCTCCAACCCTGGATAAGTTTTATGGAGATACTTCTCAGGTGGATACTGATGGAGTCTGGTATTGATACCACCTGTTGCACCAGTCTATTTACTCCCTTTGCTAGCTGTGCTAGCTCTAGTCATGATTGGAGGTGGTCTGTTTCTCTTCCTATATTTCTTTTCTCTATCTTGCATTCCTCCTTTTCCCCCTCCAGTCTGATTTCTCTTTCTCATCAGTGATTTGAATATACTAAGGGGGTAATGTTATGATTTCTTTCCATCCTTACCTTACTAGTCTCTCTCTCCCCTATCTTCATCCAAACCAGAGTTCAATTCCTATGGACTACATTTCCTTTCTCCATAGCCATACCTTCCATCACTTTCTGTTACCTTCCACTTACTAAGGCTATGTTTCCTTCCATCACATTCCATGTCTTTTGAACCACTGACCAAGATATTACTTGGCATGTTCTTCCTTGTTCCATCAGGTTCTATACCAGTAGTATAAGAACCCTCCTGTAACTGCTTGGAAACCCCAAGCTAGATCTCCCTAAATCTATCTCTTGACTCATCTCCTCACTAGCTTCCCTCTGAACCTTTGAATGGCTCATCTCCTGTCTAAGTGGACTCTCCACCTCTGAACCTCCAAACCTCTGAACCTAACCTCTGGACTTCTAATCACCTTGTCATCTCCATATAAGTAGGTGTTCCCCTGGAACCTTTGAACCACCACCATCCATTAGGGCTACCTCCATCCCTACCTGGGCTGGTCATAACAGGAGCTCTGTGTGGAAAGAAAATATGGAGTGTTGTGAGACCATCCCTGTTAACCTAACTATCTACGTTCTTTACCTTTTTACCCTTAATCTAGGGTTAGCCTAGCTAGTACACTACATTCGCTACACTTTGGACTCATATATTTCCTGTACCATAGCATGTGACCTATCATGTGACTCCCATTCCCATCCCTGGCATGTGACCTAGTCATGTGACCATACATATCATTAGTAGCTTATGAACTATTACATATCTATGATGTCATCGGATCTAGACCACTACATCATAATCTAGCCCCTTATGTCACCTCATTCTCTACCTTGTATTACTATATGGGGTACCAGCACAGCATGGTCTGTGCACTGGCCCTTTGCATATATAAAGGGCATGGTGAGACAGATTGGATTCCCTCCAGTCTTGTCAACCTGTGCATAGCCTGGGTCTAAGGGGGAGCAGCCATTGCTGCTATCATGCTTCCCTTCCAGTGCGATGGCTCATACTAGACTAACCATTTGTTCCTCATCATCTACACCATTGCCAGGCATCATAGCCAGTTCTTGTCTTTATCAATCGTCATTAGTGTGTCATCGGGTGGGCCTCCAATGCTGTGCACTTGGGGTTAGGGTTAGAGGTTCACCTCGCCCTTAATGAGTTCCTCCTTGGGCTCATTACATGGAGTGCTCAGTCATAAGTACTGGAAAGTAGATATAAGGAGGCTTCATGCCCTTTGGGGTCAGCAAAGGCACTACAGATGGGGGAAGTGAGAAGCGAGTTACTTGAGAGGTCTGATGTGAGTAACATAGGGAAATATAGTCTGACAGGTGTTTCAGAGTATGGAGAGAGAGGAGAAAAGAGTTATCAGGGCATTCCACAAACTGATCATAACAGTTCCATGATTTCCTGGTGGGCATGTACTGTGATTCCTGCTCAGAGAATATGTCCAAAAAGTCCCAGTACTCTTTGGAAACCATGTTTTTTAGTTTTTCCTCTTCTTTGGCCAGAATAGACTGAAGAGTCATATCTGGAGCAGCACAGCATTGATTCGTGCATTGGAAGAAGGTAACAGTTTTGTCAACCCTGTTGATGTTGGGGTTGTGATGGATGAGCCAGTCATAACTGATGATTAGATCTTGGTTTCCTAGATATGATATAAAGGCATTGATTGCTTTCATGTGAGGGATTCAATTTTCATCATGAATGATTACAGTGAGGAACACCTTTTCATGAATATGGCCTATGGCTTGGTCAGAGCTGTCAGCATTAAGAATGCAAAATTCTTGACTGAGTGAGATTCATTCAAGCTTGTTTTCATTGATGAAGGTAGAGTCAATGAATGTATGCATTGCCCCTAAATTGAGTAAGGCTGGGGTATTGCCTATCTTGATCCAATGCTGACTTCCTTCATGGATGGTGAATTCATATATCATGGTGTCAAGTGTAAACTCAATGGGTTCTTGTGACTGGGTGTAACCAGTTGATGCAAGGATTTCATAAATATCATAGATATATAGAATGTCCAATTCATCTATGGTTGAAACAAGACCTAACTAGGATGAGGGGAATGATGATGAGGTGGAACAAGAACTAGTTGTGATGCCTAGCAACATTTTATGAGAAAAAGAAATACATGTGAAATGGTAACCATGAGCAGAGATAGTAAGAAAAATGGACTAGGTATCCCACTCAGGCCTGAGGTAGATCCCAGGTAATGCCCAAGTGAGCTAGACTGGGGGACAGTCACAGCTACACCCAGGATATATATACATCTGCCAAGACTATTACTAATACATGACTAATATATTGTGGGAGATGGTATGATAGATAAGAAAAGATACAACCAATAGCATATTGGGCTCTTATCTATGGTGTCATGGGTCTGGACCAGTCACATGATCTGATGTCATAGAGTTCAGGCTCTGGTCATGTGATCATGAGAAAAGAAAGATAGGGGAAAGTCATGTGACCATGGTGACAAAAATAAAGAGGAAAAATGTGAGTATGAAGTACATGTGTAATGGTAGTTAGTTTAACAGAAATGAGTTCATAACACTACCTCCTTCTTACATCTTGACTTCCAGGTGAGAGAAGCAGTCAGGAGTGGCAGTAAAATTTTCATACAACTTAAATAACAAGGAGAACTCTGCAAGAGTGACACCACAAACATGACAAGGAGCAGAGGAGTGAGATAATTTGACATCCTGAATAGCATCCTGCACATTAGCCAAGTGATCCTCCAGTTCCCAGGTATGGTCGGTCACATTCCAACCCCTCCAGTGGACAAGATATTCCAGCTTGCCACACTTCAGATGAGAATCTATGATGGAGTCAACCTTGTACTCTATGAGATGGTCCTTGGTGACCACAATGGAATCAGGGCAAATCACAGATTGCCCATCAAGCAGTTCTTTATAGAGCTTCACACAAGATGTGTTGACCACAGATGAATCTTCATTGAAGCAGGAAGGCACAGTTTGACTGCATTGGGGAGGATATGAGTGATTGGGTAAGGACTGAGCCATTTGGGGGAGAGTTTCTGAGATGCATATGGAAGCTGAGACAAAGTCTAACTAGAAACCTAAGTGACAATGAGGTGGAATGGCTAGAACCAGGTGTAATGTCTGGCAATGTTTTATGATGAGATGTTATGAACTTGTTTTGCTTAACCTAACTACACTACTCATACACTTGTAGTCTACATCTTTTTCTCTTTATTTTGTCACAACAGGTCACATGACTTCCCCTATCTTTCCTTTCTCACGATCACATGACTAGACCTAGACTCCTATGATGTCAGATCATGTGACTGATCTAGATCATGACATCATAGATAAGAGTCTATTCTGCTATTGACTGTACCTTTTGTTATCTATCATACCATCTCTCATGATATATTAGTCATGTATTAGTAATAGTCTTGGCATATGTATATATACCTGGGTGTAGCTACGACTGTTCCCCAGTCTAGCTCACTTGGGCATTACCTGAGATCTACCTCAGGCCTGAGTGGGATATCTAGCACTACTTCTCCTTTTACCTTTGCCCATGATAACCAATCCACGTGTATTTCCTTTTCTCTATAAACATTGCTAGGTGTCATAGCTAGTCCTCATTCCACCTCGTCGTCGTTCATGGTCTTAGTGTAGATACTGTTTCATGAGAAGGAATACATGTGCAACAATGTGCATGGGTGAAGATAATAAGAAGTGAACTAGATAATCCCACAGAGGCTTAGAGTAAGACTCCAGATAATGCTCAAGTGAGCTAGACTGGGGAACAGTTGCAGCTATACCTAGGATATATATACATCTGCCAAGACTATTACTAATACATGACTAATATATTGTGGGAGATGGTATGATAGATAAGAAAAGATACAACCAATAGCATATTGGGCTCTTATCTATGGTGTCATGAGTCTAGACCAGTCACATGATTTGACAACATAGAGTCCAGACCCTAGTCATGTGATCATGAGAAAAGAAAGATAGGGGAAAGTCATGTGATGAGTGTGACAAAATATAGAGGAAAAAAGATGTAGTTATGAGGGTTCAAACTGAGTGAAACAAGCTCTAACTACTAAGCCTAAGTGATGACGAGGTGAAACTCAAGAGAACTGGTTCTGACGTCCAGCAATGTGTTTCAATGAAGAGGAGGAAAAGGGACATGTGAACTAATGTCCACAGGTGAAGATAAAAGGAGAACTAGGTATTTCACACAGGCCTAGGATAGAACCCAGATAATGCCCAAGTGAACTAGACTGGGGAACAGTCGTAGTATCACCCAGGTATATATACACATGCCCAGAGTATTACTAATACATGACTAATATATCATGAGACATGATGCAATAGATAATAAAAGGTACAGCCAATAGTGGAATAGACTCTTATCTATGATGTCATGGGTCTAGACAAGTCATGTGATCTGATGTCATAGAGTCCAGGTCCTAGTCACATGGTCATGAGAAAGATAGGGGGAAAGTCACGTGACCTGTTGTGACAAAATAAAGGGAAGAAAGTGTAGACTACGAGTGTACATAGAAAAATAAAATAAAATATGTATTGTAACACTATTCCCTTCTTATGTCTCGACTTCCAGGTGAGAAAAGCAAGAGGATGAAGGTTCAGTCAGATTCTCATACAGTGAGAAAAGGGATTGAAATTCCTCCAAGGAAACACCATGAACACAGCAAGGGGCAGAGGTGTGCTTAGCACAGAAATCCTGAACGGCATCCTGTGCATTTCCCAAGTTAGTCTCAGGCTCCCATGTATGATTGGTATCATCCCATCCCTTCCAGTGCACCAAGTACTCCAGTTTGCCACGTTGAGATAGGAATCCACAATGAAGTCAACCTTGTACTTGACTAGGTGATCCTTGGTAACAATGATGGGATCTGGTCTAATCATAGATTGACCATTGAGTGGGGCATTGTAAGGCTTTACCTGGGATATGTTTACTACCGGGTGAATCTTCATTGATTGTGGCAAATGCAGTTTGACTGCATTAGGCAATGTGTGGATGATTGGATAAGGGCCAAGCCACTTTGGTGAGAGCTTGAGGGATGGGAATGGGAGTGTGAGATTCTTGATGAATAGCCAGACTTGCTGACCAACTTGATATTCGGGGTGTTTGGTCTATGAAGATTCAGCCAAACATTCCATGCGAGTTCATGTGGCATCAAGTGCTGCTTGAATTTCCTTGTGAGAGTGAATGAGGTCAGAACTGAACTGGTGAGAAGAAACAGGGTTTTCAAAATCCATATGAGGGGCATAATTCCTGGTGACGGCGAATGGAATGGTGCCGGTGGCTGCTGTGAGGGAATTATTGTGCTGGAATTGGGCTAGTTTCAGCTATTCAGCCCACTCGTGTTGTTTCTTTGTGATATAGATGTGTAGATATTGCTCTAGGTCACGGTTGATTCATTTGGTTTGACCATCTGTCTGAGGGTGGAAGGCCATTGAGAGCTCCTGCTGAATTCCAAGCAACTTACAAAGTTCTCAGGTGAAGTCAGAGGTGAACTGCAGGCCTCAATCTGAAACTACGCTACTTGGAAGTTCATGTGTGCTCCATACATGATCTTTAAATAAGCAGACTGTATCTAAAGAGGAAAATGTCTTTGTACAAGGGATAAATACTACTTCTTTTGAGAATCGATCAACGACTATCATAATAGCTGTGAATCTATTTGATTCAGGTAAGTCCATAATGAAATCAACTGAAATATCCTGCCAGGGATGTTGTGGTGCTGGGAGTGGCATTAATTTGCCAGCAGGAGGTTGATTTCCCAATTTGGAGGTGGCACAGCCATGACATGAATCAATGAATGTGTTGATGTCTTTTGAAATTCCAGGCCAGCTGTAGTGTCGTTGTATTGAAGCAAGTGTGTGAGATCTTCCGGGGTGACTGGCAATCGGAGATTCATGGTATAATTTAAGTATTTCCAATCTCAGATTAGGAGGAACGAAGACTTGTTTTTTGGCATTAATGTAACAGCCAAGGGAGGAATTGAGATCGTAACCATAGTGGTCACTGTCAAATTCATAGGAATGTTTGATGATCTTATTGAAGATCTCAGGGGAGAGGATAGCCTGCTTAGCAAATAAAGCTGGAGGTAATACAGTTACATTTTTATTTATATCCTTGGCAGCTTCACCATGGTCAGGACAGCAGGACAATGCATCTGTAATGAGCCCAAGGAGGAACTCATTAAGGGTGAGGCGAACCTCTAACCCTAACCCCAAGTGCACAGCATTGGAGGGTCACCCAATGATGCACCTAATGATGATTGATAAGAGAGAGAACTGGGTATGACGTCTGGCAATGGTGTAATGATGAGAGGATGAACGAATGGTTAGTCTGTATGAGCACCTCTCACTGGAAGGGAAGCATAGTAGCAGTGAAGGCCACTCCCCCTTAGATCCAGGTGATGCACAGGTTGACAAGACTGGAGGGAATCCAGTCTGTCTCACCATGCCCTATATATATGCAGAGAGGCCAGCACACAGACCATGCTGTGCTGTACCTCTGATACTAAATATGTATATGTCTATGGTAACAAGAGAGGTGACATAAGGGGCTAGACTATGACGTAGTGGTCTAGATCCTATGACATCATAAATAATGTAAAAGTCCAGAATACTCTATGGTACGTATGGTCACATGACTAGGTCACATGCCAGGGATGGGAATGAGGAATCATGTGACAGGATTGGGTGCTAACTGATCATGTGAGCTATAGTACAGGAAATACGAAGTCCAAAGTGTAGCAAATGTAAGTACTAGCTAGGCTAACCCTAGACTAGGATAAATGTAGGTTAATGGGGACGGTCTCACAACAGCATTGGCATGACCATTTGTTGATCCTGGTTTGTACAGAATCAAATAATTATATTCCATGAGGAATATGTGCCAGCATGCTTGTCAAGGGAAGAGATCTTGTGGCTTTTTCCAGAACTCTAGGTTTCTGTGATCTGTCCAGATCTCAAAGTGCTCTTGATCTATGAGATGGTGACACCATTCTTTCAGGGCATGAATGATTGCAAGTAACTCTTTGTTGTAGACTGGATAGTTACATTCTGTGAAATCAAATGAGTGTGAAATGAAGCTGGCAGGATGCCAGTTTCCATCTTCAAGTTGATATGAGAGTACTCCTCCTGAGGCAATGTCTGATGCATTGCATTCAATGCAAACTGGGTGGGAAGAG
>JBBPJV010000784.1:0-15090 GCA_038088915.1 Sutorius aff. eximius
AGCGAAGGCGAAGTTGACAGTGAGGAAATGGAAGGGGAAGCAGAGGGAGACCACACCGAATTAGAGGACGGAGAGCTAGACTGCCCCATCCCCACCGTCGTCCACGCTGACGACCCTGACGGGTACATTTAATCCTTGAGGATCTCAGACTCTACTAAGGGGGTATTGTTATGACAGCTCATGGGACACCCTGGTAACGTTTTTCTCCTCTCTATCTTTGTACTAAGCCGCACACCTCGTACGCTCAGACTACCTATTTCCTTCACCCCTATCTTTGGACCACTTGATAGCGGCCGTGTTCCCCCCATCCGAAATGCCTCCACTGACCCACACGGGCATGAGACCTCATCACCATACTCGTATGAACCCTCCGTCCCACCTTTAAACTATGGAGTTCCATTACTTACTTTTCCCCGCTCTCCTTTGTTTCGCATAGATCTGATCGGTCTACATCCGGGCTCGCCCCATTTCACTTGCATCCCCTTTCCAGGGTTTCCACCGATCAGATAGTACTACCATTTGTTACGACTAGCTCGTGGGACGCCCTGGTAACCTTTTTCTCCTCCTTATCTTTGTACTAAAGCCGCATCCCCGTCGATGCTTGGACTACCATTCCCTTTGCCCCTATCTCTGGACTACTCGATAGTGGCTACTTCCTCCCATCTGTAGCGCCTCCGCTGACCTCTGGGCATGAGGCCTCTTACTTAGTTCCCTCCATCGCTCCGCGCCACCTCTTGACAGTGGAACCCTGTCTCCTTCGCACACGTATACTTCCTTTGTCTTGCTTAGACCTGATCGGGCTACATCCAGGCTCGCCCCGTTTCACCTCTATCCCCTTCCCAGGGTTTCCACCGATCAGGTAGTACTACCAGTGTCTCGGGTTCATTCCGTAGACTTCCTCCACCTTCCTGAACACCGGTAGTAGGTTGTATTTAAGACCACTCGCATACATTCCTGTACTCTAGTCTTAGCGTAACCGGAATACACGCTATCTCTCCTCACTCAACCAAGTCTCGCTTCAAAGCTAGCCACATTCGACCTCGCCGTACTTGCGAGCTCCCTTCGATGCCTACTAGTGCTTGAGCCTGTAGGATCCTTGAACCTTCTAGCGGTATAAACGGTCACGCCTCGCTCCCTGTCGGACCGAGCGTAACACCGTTATCTCGGGTCATCGTTCCACTAGCTTCCTTAAACTTCCCGAATAACGGTCGTAGTTGTATTTAAACCCTCGCCTAGTATCCCTGTACTCTAGTCTTAGCGTAACCGGAATACTACGCAAGTTAAGATCCCTCTGCCCGAGTAAATCTCGTGGAGCTCCTCGATCCCTCGTCTCTCCGCTAGTGCATAGTCCTGCGGACTCTCTCGAACCCTCGATCGTCCGCTAGTGCATAGTCCTGCGGATTCTCTCGACCCCTTGTGCGTCCGTTAGTGCATAGCCCTGCGGAATCCCTTGATCCCTTGAAACACTGTGTGTATAAACGGTCACGCCCTACTCCACGACAGGACTAGGCGTAACAGGGATGGTATCGTAACACAAACACATATCAGACTACTTACTTGCTATTGATGGAAGACAGCAGAACACATGGTGATTAGCAGCATTTATATTTCAAATCTGTATTAGATGACTTACTTTCTTTAAATGGACAAGCATGGTGATCAGCAGTATTCATATTTCAGATCTATAGACTACTTACTTGCTATTAATGAAAGAGCAGCAGATGGGATGATTATTAGCAACATTCTAATTCCAAATATATGTATTGGATTACTTACTACCTATCAACAAGGGAACAGCAGGACATGGTGATTATTCACATTCACATTTCAGATTTACATCAGACTACTTACTTCCTATTGATGAAGAAGCAGTCAAGGGAATAATAATCAGCAGGATTCTCACTTCAAATATGTATTAGGCTACTTACAAACTGTCATTTAGAGAGGACCAATAGGTATGGCAATTAGTGGTTTTTTCATTTTGAATCCAAACCAGACTACTTACATCCTATCATTGAAAACAAGTATAAGGTATGGTGGTTAGCAGCATTTCATCTCAAATTTACATCAGACCACTTACAACCTATCAACAGGAGGAAAGCACAAGCATGGTAATCAGCAGCTTGTTATCTCAGCTCTACATCAGGCTACATACAAACTATCAATGGAATATAAGCAAAAGGCATGGTGAGTAGCAATATTCATATTTCAAAATCATATCAAACTACTTACTTCCTATAAATTGAAGAGTAATAGAAGGCATTGTGATTAGTAACATTCACATTCCAAATGCATATGAAGTATCAGACTACATACATCCTTTTATTGGAGGGCCAACAAAAGACAATGTGATTAAGAATATTTCCATTTGGATTCACATAAAACTACTTACTCCCTATCAATTATAAAGAGAGGGGGCATGGTGCATTGGTAATCAGTAGTGTTCTCATCCCAGATTTTCATTAGACTACTTACAAACTATGAGCAAGAGAACATGGTGGTGAGCAGTATTCATATTCCAAATTTGCATCTGGCCACATACAAACTATCAATGTGAAGGACAAGGAAAGTCAGAAAAAGACATAGATTGTTGATCAGCATTACCCTCATTCAAATTATACAGTACATCAAACTACTTACTCCCTATTAATGAATGAGCACCAAAGAGATATGGTGATTAGCAATGCTCTTGTTTGGAATACATATCAGCAGACATACTCGCTATTATGGGATAGGGGGAGACATTGTGATTATCAGCAGAAATCTTGTTTTAGATGCACATTTGACTACTCACAAGCTATCAACAGGAGGTCAAGAGGAATCATGAGAATCAACAGTATTTTTGATCCAAATCCATATGAGACTACTTACACCCTATTATTAGGAGACAAGAGGATGATGATCAGCAACATTCTCATTTGAAATTCATGCCAGACTGCTCACTTGCTGTAGTATCCAAAAAAAAAAACATTAGAATGCATGATGATTAATGACAGCATTATTAAAATCAACATCACAACACTCACAACCTATTAACAGGAGAACAAAGGAAACATGATGATTAACAGCATTCTCATTTTGAATATATATCAAATTACTTACTCCCTATAATTGAGAAAGCAGGAGAGGATAGGATGGTTAATATCATCCACACTCAGGATATACAAACTACCTACTCCCTATGTATTAGCAAAGGAAGATGATCAGCAGAACCTTTATTTGAAATACATATCAGGTTACTTACAACCTAGCAACATGAAGCCAACAGAAGGCATGGTGATTAGCTACATTCAAATTTTAAATCCACATTGGACCATTTACTTCCTTTGATGGAGAAGCAGCAGATGAGACATTAATCAGCAACATTCTGTTTTCAGATCCATACATATCAAGCTACTCACTTCCTATTAAAAAGAAGGGCAATTTAAGATATGATGATCAATTGCACTTTTTTGAAAAATCCTTATCAAATTGCTTACAACCTAGATGGAAGATCAAGGGGGAGAAAAAAGTTATCTTCAATTCAAGTCTGCATCAAACCACTTACATCCTATCAATGAAAGTCCAACAAGAGGCATGATGATCACTGATCTTCTCCTATCAGATCAACAACAATTGCTTACAAACTATCAATGGATGAGCAGTAGGCCATATGATAATCAACAATATTCTCATTTCAACACCATATCAGATTACTTACTTTCTGTGAATGGGAGAGAAGTGGAATGCATGGTAATCAGCAGCATTCCAGATTCAAATCCATAGTAGAACACTTGCTTCCTACCAACAAAGAGAATAGGAAATATGATGATGAGCAGTATTCTTATCTCAAATCTGCATCAGACTACTTACTTCCTATCAATGGAGGCCAGCAGGATGCATGGTAATCAACAACATTCTCACTCCAAATCCATATCAAATTACTTACTTCCTATCAATGAAAGCCCAACATAGAAGATTATAATTAACAACATTTTATTTGTGATCTACATCAGACTACTCACCTCCTATCATTGGAAAACAAGTAAAAGGCATAATGATCATCAGAATCCTTGTTTCAAATCTGGATCAGATTACTTACATTCTATTAATGAAAGATCAGCAAAAGGTATGACAAGCAATGTTTCCTTATCAAATTAGCATCATGCTACTTACAACCTATGTACATGTCACAAACACAACAGAAAAGATAGGGTGATCAGCAGGATTCTCATTTCAAATAAAACTACTTACAAACTATTAATGAGAAAACAAAAGACTGGTGATCAACAATATTTTTATTCCAAATTCCAATGAGACTACTTACAAACTATGAAAGAAAGAGGAGCAGAAAGCATGATGATCAGCAAAATTCAGTTTTCAAATCTCCACCAAGCTACTTACATCCTATCAATGGAGGAATGTCAGAAAGTGTGGTGATCAGTAGCATTCACATTTTAAATCAACACCAGACTACTTGCTCACTACCAATGGGAGAGTATCAAGAGAAATGATGATCAGCAGCATTCTTATTTCAAGCCAATACCAGACTACTTACTTCCTATCAGTGGAAGAGCAGAAGGAGATATGGTGATCAGCAGCATTCTCAGCTCAAGCTCATCAGAATATTCACAAGCTGTAAATGGAAGAACAGCAGAATATGTGATCAGCAGTATTCTTATCACAACTCTGTATCAGCCCACTTACAAACTATCAAAGGAAGAGCAGCATAAGATATGTTGATCAGTGCTGTATCTCCACATTTCATATCTGTATGAAACTACTTACTTTCTATTAATGGGGGAAAAACAAAATCATTGATCAATAAACTCCTTTTTATTATTATCTTACAAGGGTCACCTAATCATCAAGTAAATTGGTTTGAGATACCTACATTATATCCATGTGACTTTAAATCTTACCTGTGTGTGTGGAAACCATGTTGCCAATGCAAAGCCCATATTCAAACTACCCTCTGTGTTGAGTCTGAGGTCAATGCATGGTATCAAGATACTGAATAACATGATTATATATGTTCTTCACCCCTTAAAACCTGATCTACTTACTACTGGAGTGCATATTCAATGCACAGCAAGATGTTTTTTTCTTGAGCAGTGATTAACAACTTCTGCAATGCTGCATCATCCAATGCAGCAGCTGTCTGCTCTAACAGGGTGTTGCATCCTATGCCAGATTTATCCATATCTGAGACTATGATCAATTCAAAATGATGTAGATGCAGATACATTTACAAACCTTCTAGTATTGCAAACCCTTTTGGAGGATATGTCATCCTCTGCAGGTCCTCCCATATATTTCTTTTGTCAAAGTCCACTTGAGCATGCTTTCTTTGCCTCACAAGTTGTTCTTCTGATGAGAATGATAAATCACTGGGATGAAACTGCTGCATAATGAGGGCATCCCATTTTGTAAATAGTACCACAACTGGCACTATGGCACAGGTATGTCAGTTAACAAAACTCAAGAAAAATTCACTACCTTTGTGGGTGTCACATTCATTGAAAAATCTTTCTTCTGCAGCAGTGATTGCTCGATGGTATTGATCCATTGGAATACAGTACCTTTTCATATTTGAGTTGTCATGGCCCAACATCACATGCCTACTCACCAGATGGCATGAATTTGCTTCTTGAGAAAGGTTGTATTGGCACATCCTTCAATGAACTGCTTCATTTTTTCAAACTCATCCTCATGGCCAGCCTCAAAACCAGCAGAGTCATGAAAGACAAATCTCAAGTTGCTCTTGAAAACCATCTCATAACTGATATCATGAACTCCATGCTATGAAAGGTGAGAGAGGTGAAGCACAAAAATCCCCTGATAATATTTACAACCACGAGCTCACCTCCCTGGATCCTTCGATTGTAAAGTCAACCTGATTAATCAACGAGACGTTAGCTACCAATGCAACTCAGCCTGGTCACACAAACCCTCTGCCCCTGAATATCATAGACCTCTGGATCCTCTGTAGCATTGCAGAGATTCTTGAGGATAGTCGTCTTGCCTGCATTTGCCCTGCCAATGATAAGAATCCTAAACCGCTCAAATTTCCTCATAAAATCTGCGTCAATGTGCTGCATAAAGTCAGGAAACTTTGCAGCCCCTGCTTGCGTGTTGGTGGCCCCTGAGTTACCAGGGTCCACCGTGCAAGCAGCGGGGCTTATAACTCGTCCTGCAGGCGTGTCCGAGTCTATGTGTTGGGTCTTGGGACAAACAGAATCAACATTCTCGGCTTGACCTAGAAGAATATCTGAGTCGACGTACTGCGCCAGGCTGCGCATTGAGTACATGAGGACACTGGGAACCTGAAAGGGACGGGGGTCCACAAGCGTTCGTCCGCATGAAGACAGCGCGCGAGCCGCTGGAGCATGGCTCGGGTGAGACAGGGTTTGTGACCCGTTCCATGGATGCACCCAAGTCCACCTGTTGTGTCTCGAGAGCGACAGCAACGCAGCCCCCAGCTCGAGCTGTGGAAGTGTCCGCGTTGTTGGCGGTTACCCTGGGTCGCACGCTGGGTGTATCGGAGCACTGGGTCCGTCCTCGGGACGAATTCCTACCGGCCATGCGGGTTCTGAGGCGTTTAAGCTGTTTCTTTAGGGCTTTCGTTGCAGTGGGGTCGGTTTAAGACAGCTGAGAGCCAAGCAAAGCACGAGTGATAGCTAAGGAGGTGGTGGATCCGAACAAAGATGGGATGGGTATCGTGGGATCACGAACGCCTTACCCCGCCTATGGTCAGTTCCCAGCGCGATCGGCGCCAATGACATCCGCGTGACTCCTTGTTTGATGCACCAAAGTCAGAGGCGTCGTTGATAGGGGCTACGCGTGGCCCTGGGATGCGTTGGACTATGATTACCTCTTCTCCGTTCTACGATGCACCCACTGGCCGTCTTATTGTTGCGTGCTAATGCAGGGCGGCGCGAGAGGGAGAATATTGTCAGTCGATGGCGACGTCATTACGTCCGGGCAGGCTAAACGCAGACGAAGCAGGCCCGGGGCCCGATGTGAAACGACGGCCAAGTGCCACTGTCCATGGGAAATGCTGTGCCCCTTCTCTCAGGCTATTCATATCAGGTACAAAAAGGATCGACTGCCAAAGCTGAGGGACTTCGAGTCGGAGGAACTTGGCTTATCCACGGGTCATTCCGTGTTGAATCAGAAGAGCTGTAGAGTCAGGTAAGTCGGATCCTGGAGTAGAGTTATGTGGCATGTGGTGTTTGGACCTCCTGGATCCTGAGGCAACCGGGCTTGTTGCAGTTACCCGTGAACCTGACGATAGCGCATCGGGTGGGCTCGGGACCTTCTCGAAGACGATAAATTTACCTAAATATCGCACGATGGGGAGTCCTGCCGTCGTGCTGTGCCGAATCCGAGCTTAGCTAGCGCTCAAGCTGAGGCGTGATCAGGGGCCGGGCCGTAGCCAGAAATAGTTCAAACAGGCTCGATTGGCCGTTTATGTGAATCACTCAATAACACAATGGCCGTGGCTTTTCTAAGAGCACGCCTCAAGTTTGGCCTCGGGGCAGCCCCTATGTTCCAGCCCCCGTCAAGGTTTCAGCCTTCAGACCTCAAGTTCCAGTGGCTTCACCCCAGGTCATGCACCCTGGCACCTCGCACAAACGACCCTCAGACTGCTACAGTGCTTACTGTATATCATACGATTCATACCGTGGCCATCCAGGGCCGACACCCTCACAACTCTCATCATAGTATCTAGCACCTCGGTAGTTCGGTGATGAATCTAAAACTCCGTCGATACAAGCGTACTGTAGTAACAAATATCTTGGTTTCACCTATGATGCTGTACACCTACTGCACGCGTTTGCTCGGTGCGACTCGCCCATGCAATTCTATCCTCACTGCATGCTCATCGCCTAACATACGCATCTTCCATGTCGGCTCCTGCTCTAGTCAGTTTTGGCCTTGTCAGGTCCCAGTTTCGACCTGTCGGGCAGTACGGCCGCAACTTGATCTATCTTCCTGAACTGCCAGGGGAACCTCGAGGGGTAGAGGAAGGGGCGGAGGTCGAACCCTATTAAAGCGACGTCAGTCGCGAACCATGAAGACCTTTCGGACGTACGGTTGTCGTCTGGGCTGTATGATTCCTAACGAGACTCGTCAGGCAAAGTTGGAAAGCGCACATGTACACGAGCACTTGCCGCATGGTATGATGGCGTCAACGTCGTCATCTTGTGCCTATTCCGTGCGTGCTCAAAAAAGAACAGCTTCACTTTTTCTGCAATCTAACACATGGTCGTGAGCGTGTCAATGTCGTCTCGGGATCAGGATCTACCTGGACGGGTGACAAGAACGAGCCCCACTCGTGTACCAACTTTGTAAACATGCTATATGGGCCACACTTTTCGACCTTTCGGAGCCGTCCAAAGACAGAGAGCTCGTCGTAGGTCATACCCATATCCACCTGGATATATATCAACTCGTGCCAAGTGTAGGAGACGTGAACCAACTACTTACCTCGTCTGCCTGCATGTACGTCTCTGAAATAGGCTCTAGCTCAGCGGTCGGAATCGCGTCCAAGAAGCTGATCAGTCGTATCGATTAGTTGTTCGCAAGGGCGAGATCTATCATACCCTCTGAGAATGGGCATGTCAAATGCGCCTTCTGCATAGGCAATGAATTTCTTCAGGTCTGTTTTACTGATACCCCCGATAGGATTGATATCAGCTGATCAAATGAGGCGAGGTTCGGGTTGGGAGATGCGAGCAACCCTACCTGATGAGCAGTCGTATTTGGTCAGGTATCCTCGCAGACTATCGAAGTCAGGTCGAATGTCGTGCCAGATATGTGCAGGTGGTGTAACTTACCTCTCGTCTACGTTGGCGCTACCCAGAACAAGCAGTCCACCCTGTCTACCCCTTACCCAAGGAAGGAGCTGAGCAAACAGGTAGGAAAGGACCATACGCAACCGTGCCTAGTAGTATCCTCATAGGCACGCCATCAAGAAGCGGACATCCAACTCCCACCTGAATGTTCTGCAAAGCCAAGTTTTCCGCTGCCGTACCGCCATGCGCCCTAAACCGTGGCCTTGCACCTGTTACAAACGTAAACAAGTCATGGACAGCGGTAACCAAGGTGTCCATATTGAGGTCGATGTGATAGCTAGCAGATTGCATCAGCACCGTTGTACTCCAGGTCAGAAGGATAACACCTTCCAATCGTTTCTGCGAGATCCTTTGCCCTCCTCCTCGTCTCCGCAGTGGAGTGCTCGGTTCCCATATAGCATGTGTGGAATATACGACCGCAAAATTCCTTGGGATCGGAAGGAATGTAACTCGAGTCCTCCGGCTCTCCCGCCATGCGCCGAGCATCAGCGATGACCTGCTTGTCTATCAAAAATCAGGGTTTGAATGCCTGCGACATTGGGGAACCGAATGTGCATACTTGCTCGGGTGGCAGCCTCGGCGACTAGACGGCACATGGAATACACAATGACCGCCGTGGCGCAGCTGTCGACGCCACCACTAAGGGGTACAAAGTACCCCTGGGTTCGGGATCGTCGAAGGTAATCCCAGAGCCAGCACGCAGGTCCAAGTCTGTCAAGAGGCATCTGATCGACTGTGGTGAGTTCAGAATACCAATAGAGACTGACGCAATTTCCTCTTCGGGCCTGTGGAATCTGGCTTCGTGTAGGGTCAGTTCGAGGCCCAAGGTTCGTTCCCCGTCTGTTTCTCCAAACTTCCCGACAGAGAGTGCGAATGGAATCTCGATCCGATGATACTTTTTGGTCGTAGCAGCTTGGAGACCTCTGCTGCGTGATGTGCGGTGCGCACGGACATCCTCGATGTCGATCGTAGCCGCGACAACTTCGACATCATTGAGAGAGAACTGGGAACCTTGCGCCACAATGTGGCCGTTCATTGCGATCATGGCGCATCCATCGTAATATAGTCGATCCCCATCACAGCCCTGCTGATTAGCATACAGGTACACTCCGCCAAGCTAACGAATAAGTCAGTTTCAAATGAGTCGTCTGTGGAGCAAGTATCATCCTCACCTTCAAAGTTGCTTCCTTGATGAGTTCCACGCGAGTGTAAAGCTTCCGGAGCTCGTGATGACTTCCACTCGAATTGGTGAAGATCTCGACCCCGTCGAGTCCCATGGGAACATGCGGGCTTGGATTATTTGGTGAGTTATTGTGCTTGCTGAGCGATTATCTTAGAATTGGACCGACCTGGCAGGAGTGAATAGCTCTTCACAAAGCTCCACGCCAACGCAAGTATCGAGCGTACTGACTATGCAGTCACCAAACGGTACTTTGATCTAGCATTGGTCAATGTCATGCTTCATATGCTGGCGTGGTCCTCACCTGTTTCGTGACCGCTTGAATGATTCTGGGCAAGAAGTGGTCTTCCCACTCTTGATGTTTCATCCATGGTGTAAAGTATCTCATCTCACGATAATTACCATCATTTGCAAGCCACATCTTGGGACGGATCAACAGGATCTGCTTGTTGTGAACGATCACCCTGCAGTTGTAGATCACATTCTTGTGGACGATCGGCCTAGTAGTTTAGTGTCAGCATGCCAAGATGTTTACGTGGTTTGTTCACGTACATTCCGATGTCACAAACAATTCCAATGGTGTCCTCACCCGCAAGAATCTTTGCGAGCACTTCCCAGGAATGCAACACCGTATCACCTGTTGCTAGATGGCCCAGATGCTTAAATGATGATTGTGGCAACACGCAAACCTTCCAGAAAGTGATCGTAGCACCCGTAACCTCTATTCCGTCGCTTAATTACGGGATCGGAATAAATGTATCATACGCACGGGATCTCTAGCTCTGGGCCTACCCTGAGGGTCGCTCCTCGTTGTTTGGCTATGGCAATACTCTCGATGATCCGTTCATAGTTTCCCTGTTGCACCAAATTAACGAAAAGAGCACAGCGTGGCGTAGATGTCTTACTTGGAAGTCCAACGCCCACTGATTAAGGGAACTACGGAGAATCAACCAAGCGATCAGTCCGTGCGAAGCGAACACGAAATTACCAGCTGTGGTGAACGTCAGTGATGCGTTATATGGGTATTGTACAACATACGTTGCGAGCGTTATCAAATGGCCCATTTCTGCGTCTTGTGCTGAGCGTGGTCGTGGCGGGAAGAAGAATTTGGTTGCATGCGACTGCCAGAGTCGGGAACACGTGACGGACTTACGTCGCTAATCTTATCTTATTTGCTTCACCAATCCAGTGACCCCACCGTTAGCACCACTCCGTCATGCACCGCCTGGGAGGCGTCGGGCTAGCAGCATTCGAGCGACAACAAGAATCACAACGTTCATTCGCAACGCTCTCAACAGAACTATCAAAAGCCCAGGTCGACCACCTTCAGTCACAGCTCACCCAATTTCGCACCGCGCTCACGCACTTTGCTAAAACACACCGCGACTCGATACGAAAGGATCCAAAATTTCGCCATGAATTCCAACGCATGTGCGCGTCCATTGGCGTCGACCCACTCGCCGGACCCAGAAAAGGTGGTTGGTGGGCAGAACTGCTCGGGATGGGTGATTGGCAGTACGAGCTCGGTGTTCAAATCGTGGACGTGTGTGTGAGCACGCGGGAGCGCAACGGCGGACTCATCGAAATGGGAGAGTTGGCCAGGATGGTTAGCAAACTCCGAGGTGTGGAGAGCGGGGTGATAACGGAGGAGGATGTCGTCCAAAGCATCAAGACGCTTCAACCTCTCGGGGCTGGGTACGAAGTGATCGATGTTGGAGAAGGGCGGAAGATGGTGCGGAATGTGATGAAGCAGTTGGACGAAGATCAAGGGATTGTCCTTGCGGAGGCTCAGGCGGAGGGTGGGAGGATCGTAGAAGACATTCTGGTGAACCGGCGCGGGTGGTCATACGAGCGGGCGAGAGCAGCACTAGAGAATATGCTCCTCCGTGACGGACTCTGTTGGCTCGACGCCCAGGACGAGCGCCACGGCAAAGCGTACTGGGTTCCCTCTGCAATGCGATGGGACGAGTAATTCCCGGGCGCAGTAGATATGGTCACCGAACAAGTACGTTGCAATACACCTTCACTAATCCTCTGACAATCGATGCTTGTCCTTCAACTGGTGACAGTACTGTCTAGATTAATTGCCAACCTCAGTCCCAGGACCGTCGAACCTTTGTTCCCATATTATATAGTGACCAGATCTTCAGATCTCAATGAACGCACATCCCTTCTGCGCCAGCGTGATACATGCACATCAGCAAACTCTAACGAAGATATGCAGTGTTGTGGGGCTCTGCAGCGAATTACGGCTCCCACACACAGAAAGGTTCTGCCTGCACAGCCGTGGCGCAGGGGGCACAACGCTGTGCAGATCGGACAATGCTGCGCTGGATGTTCAAATGATGTAAGCAAACCTGTACTTTCTACACAGCGTCCACAGTCTAAGTGTATAAAATCTTTACAGGACCATGCGCACTATGCAGGGCTATAAGCTCTAGCAGCAAACAAGCGCCGCCACTACCAACCATCAATGGATCAAATCAGTGACATCAAACAGGCTGTAAGGACACCGTGATCGAGTTCATTGTACGTGTTACATACCACCTCACACAGCAATCAACAAGCTCGATATCATTCCATCCTGCGTCTCACACGCCCCAACCGTTCAGAAAAGACCAAGGGCTTAGGGTGTCTACGGGAGAGAACCCAGCCCTTGCTCTACTACGCGCCGTTGCGTGGAAAGAGAGCCAGAAATGTGTCGAGCTCCTTCATTCATCCCACTCTCTAGATCCCGATGACATGCAGGACATCATTCCACAAGGCAATGGATTCGTCCGCACGGTGATTGAGGCGTATAACAACCACCGCGCACTCATCATTCGTCCCGACGACGTCTGGCTCGCAGTCCTCACCCAGTTCTGTTTCTTTGTCAACGGCAACGCAGAGGCTCTTCGCAGCGCCTTTGTCGCCCACGAGGGCAAGCGAGAACTCGTGATCATGTCAGGAGGAAATCGCTATAGCATGGATCCCGCCAACATGGCATACCAGATGACAGGGCTGATGCAAAGCCACATCGTCGACGAATCTCTGCGCGAGTGGATCATGCCGAGTTTCACGACCACCACAGCTACCGATCGCGCCACATCGGCGATCGTGATGATGGGGACGATGAAAGAATACTTTTCGTACGAGTTTCGCCTGAGGTGCGGCATCCCCAAAGTAACACTAGAGGGAGAGAAGAGAGACTGGGAAGAAATCTTACACCGTCTAGAGCGCCTGAAAAAGTATGGAGTCCAAACGATCGCGTGGTACCACCTCCTTCATCCCATCGTATCCCGCTTCGTCAGGGCGTATGACGACCCCTCGTCTTCCAAGAATTTGGACTTTTGGAGCAAGGTCGCTCACATCAGCGGGGGGGGAAGTGGGCCAAGATGGCTTTCCGGGTGGATCACCGCATTTTGTGTGTTTGACGAACAAGGTCGATGGAAGGGCAACGCATTCAAGGAGAGCATCAAAGCAACGGGAGATCCCTTGGACCTTCCGGCATCGCGATTTGCCTCGACCTATCTTCTTCCTCCGGGGACGGGGACAGCTCTTAGACTAGACGGATTTCCCTATTTCAGGCTTGATAGCAGCGCGGTGCCGTGCGGGTACACGACCGTCGACGTGAAGCTGGATGACAACGGGAAAATATTCGACACGATGTTCGTCGCGGGTTCGATTGGTTCGCACATCTCTTCTACCGCAAAAACGGGGATCTTCCCAGAGGGCACGAGGGACACTGTGGCACCGCTTCCAGGGTGGTGGTATTTCATCAAAAGGAAAGAGGAGGAGCGGGACACAGGGCTGACGCTCCAGGAGTTGGCCGAACTCGAGTCTGAGCCTGGGAGTAACGGCACAGCTCAAGATGTGACCCCTGTCCAAACGACGGAAGGCCGCTCCTTCCGCCATAACGTCCTCTCGGGCGTCAAGGCACGGTTTGACATACTGCGCGGAAAGCACTAGTCAAGTGTCGGATGGGAGCGTATCGTAGTCTCATAGATCAATGACTTTGCCATGTGGAGATCCAAACGAGGTGGAATTGCAATACCCTAGTCCTGACTCTAGTCTGCACCGCTACGTTGAGCTATCCTGCGTTAAGACCGACCACTGAACGGATTCTGTGCATTCAACATCGGGAATCTAGTGCGGTATACCATTGTTCCGCGTCTAGACCACAGGCCAGGACCCCTGCCGCTTTAAGACGGACACCCATCATACGGTGGCACACTTCAACGGCATTTGTCCTAGTAGCTCCGCCTTGTCAGCGCACTGACGAAGATATTGAAACGCAAGCCGAGCGATATTCCGACCACCGCGGCCCCGGGTCTGCTGAGCGATCAATTTGTTGGAGGCTAGGCCGAGGCTTTCTATTACCGCCAGGGACAGGGGCAATTCCATTTACAAACACCATGCCCTCTCTCGAACGGAGAAATAGTGTGGCGCTCAGGAGCTCATCGACGTCAGCCGCCATGATCCAGCCGGGAGGGGCCCACAAACGGGGTATATAAGCCCCACCTGCCTCAGGGTCCCCCATCGTCACCCACCACCCGACTGATAGACCATGTCGATGATGCGCTTCTACTACGACCCCTTCTCCGAGTTCGACCGCCTCTTTGACGATGCGTTCTCCTCGCGCTTTTTGCGCCCTGTCGCTGGGCCCACCACCGAGGTTGGCCGTGACGTTTTCAGGCCCAGGTACGCAGTCCCTCTATCCGCTCGCCGGTCCTCGCTAACCCGCGCCAGGATGGACGTGCACGAGAATCCGGAGACCAATACGGTCACCGCCTCGTTTGATTTGCCTGGACTCAAATCCGAGGACGTCATCATCGACATCAACCAGGACCGTCTCACCATCTCGGGTGAGACCAGTGCGAGCGAGCGCCGTGAGGAGGGCGGGTATACCGTCCGCGAGCGCTCCTGTGGCAAATTCTTGCGGACGTTGATGCTCCCTCAGGGAACCAAGGTGGGCTTCTTATCGCGCGTCATGTTGGTTTGTCTAACAGGACTACGCAGCACGAGGATGTGAAGGCGAAGATGGAGAACGGCTTGTTGAACGTGACGTTCCCCAAGGCGGCGCAGGTTCAG